>CAUYRH010010090.1:0-14040 GCA_963574655.1 Perodicticus potto
TCATGGGGTACAGTATGCGGGCTTCACATACAATCGGAGATATTTTTATCAACCTGATTGATATACTAAGGAGCCTTTTAAACATTTTTCCCCCTAATTAGCTCCCATGTGAAATTTTATTGTCATAGTTCTAATCTTTATATGTTATATGCATTTCAAGTATTTAAGTTACGGTATACATATCTCTGCTTTATACATACAAACAGTAAGTTTTTTCACCCTAGAACCAATTCTTGCCCTCATAGGGACCACAGCATCCCAGATAAGAATGTATTCCCCAACTGCTAGTCTACACCACCTTTCTATGCTTCATGGCATCCTTATGTGCAAAACACCATATTGAGGACTACAGATAGTATCAAAAATGAGGGAAAATAGAACAGAATAATCACTTAGGATATTTATAGCATAGTAGGTGTTATGGGTTGAATTGGGCCTCTCCACCCACTACTATGTTGGCATCCTAACCCCTCAGGACCTCAGGACGTGACCTTATTTGAAGATGACTCTTTACACAGGTAATCAAAAGGAGGTCATTTGGTCGGACCCAATTCCAATATGACTGTCTAAGAAGGGTAAATTTGGGCACCCACACAGACATGCACACGAGAAGAACAGCAGGTGAAAACTGGAGCTGCGCTGCCTCATCAAGGAATTCCTGGAAGCCAGGAGAGGCGGAGCAGACCCTTCCCCATGAACTTCAGAGGGAGGCGTCCCTGCCAACACCTCAGTAGGCTTGGTCTCCAAGACAGCACATTTCTGTTGTTTAAACCACTTAGTTTATGATACTGTGTTACAGCAGCTCAGAAGACTAGCGCAACAGGAGGAAACCTTACCCACCAAACACAATTTAAAGCACACCAACAATGAGAAATAAACAGTGCAACAAGTACCAGGGAGTCGGCTATTAATTTTGAAGCTTCCCCGAGAAGGTGACGTTTGAATTGAGCCTCGGAGGATGAGTGGGACTTCATGATGATTTTTTAAACAAGTGTGTAAAGGTCTCCCCCAAATGAGGGCTGCTGCTGGGGGCAGAAGTCCCACTCACTGTTTCACTCCTTTGTAGTCATTACGCTTAGTACCCCTGCAGACTGACTGGTGGGAGTCCCTGAGCATGCAAATGGCCAAGCTTTCCTAGGATGGGAACCCCCACATCACACAGTCGGGAATGTGCTCCGGCCAGGATTAGACCAGCAGTGGAGGACTCCTGGTGACATTTCACTTCACTTTCTAATGTTTCCCTTCAACTGGGGAAAGGGAGAGACACGCTTCTCTCTAATCACTGGCACAATTTTCAACCCTAGAGGGACTGTTTACAAAGAATCCCTACAAACAGAAGGATCATTAAACCCAAAGGACCTTTCAACAAAAGGTCTTATAGAAATGACACAGTTGTACATGTATTTTCTCAGCACAGGGAGGCAAGTTTTTAGTTTTTATTTTTACCAGGAAGGGAAAGAGAGGTCTTGACAAGTGTTTTCAAAAGTTTAGCCTATTAAATTCCATTTTCTCCCTGCATAAGGAAACATTTGCTTTCCCATGAGAGCAAGGAATATATTATAAAAGACTTGAGTGATATAAAAGTATAAATAATAAAAATACAAGTCTCTCTGCATTCTCTAAAGCAGTTCCTCCAACAACTACCGTAAGTAGCTGGAACAGTCTCCCAGGACTTGTTTCTGGATACATTTCCATGTGTGTACAAGTTCACTTGTTCTTGCCCTTCATTCATCTGTAAAGTATTTGGAGAGTGCCTATGGTGGGCCAGATATAGCTCTAAGACATTTGATGAAACAAAGCCTTTGCCTTCATGGAACTACATTCTGTAATAGCAGGGAAGCCAGATGTGTGTGGTTCAGTAGTGATAAAGAAAGATAAAGTGAGTAAATGGCATTGGGAGGGCACATGGGCCCCTTATGCAAGAGAGGTCCAGGAAACCTTCTCTGGGGAGGTGACGTTGGAACAGAGGCCTGAATGAAGTGAGGAATCAAGGTTTGGTTTCATTCAGAGCCGTGTTTTCCAACATTTTTCAACTCACAGCACATTTGAACCTATAGTTAAAATGGCACAGCACACTTAAATTATGTTGATTAAAAAAAAAAGAGTAAGAAAAAAAGAATATTCTTGCTGGGCTTTGAACTTCTTTTGAAAAATAATCAATGATCTTAAAAAAATTCGCAGCACACCTACAATCCTCTCACAGCACACAGTGTGCTGCGGTCCACCTGCAGAAAATCCCTGCTCTAGAGTAAGAAGCCTCCAAACAGGGGACACAAGGGCAAAGCACCGGAAGCAGAAAGGTGCTGGGTGTCCATGGACAAAAGTCAGAACCCAGTGTGCCCAAGGCTGGGGAATCATGGTGCAGAATGTGCCCAGAGGGTGATCAGGGCTCAGGAACTGTGGTGAGGACTCAATGCATTGGCAAGTCATTGGCACGTCTTTGGCAAAATTTGTTGTTAGTTGTTTTTCTGTATAAAATGGGTTTGTGCTGCAGGCTTCCCAGTCATTTATTTTTGTTTGCTTTGCAGTGTGCTTTGGGGATGGTGATCGCTTAGTAGTGTGTTTGGATTTCATGCCATTCCCTGTGGACTGTCACATAGGTTTCAATAAGACTTTCTGTTATACACAATTCACTTAATGAGTGGAATGTTTGACAGGGAGGGTTTAGGGCAAAGGAACAAGCGCAGCAGAGGCCTGGCGGTCTCGCCCCTTCACACGGCACAGCCTCTGCTAACTCCATCTCCAGGCTGCCGCATCCAGAGCGCCACAGACACCTCCCACCTCCTTTACACCAAAGCACTGTCTTTTTCCCCAGCCCAGGAGTTGAGAAACAGCCTATATGCTTGAGCACAGGAGAAGGTGCAGATTAAAAACTGAAGTCCACTTCGGTTCTAGACTTGACTGGAGCTGTGGGATTGTTTGGGGTCTAACACTTAAACTCCATCGCTCCACTTGCTGCAGTCACCGGTGCGAATACCTGCCACCCAAAAGCCACGTGTTTTGTCCATTTGGAGTCTACCACATCCAGTACCAGATTAGCCTTTTTGCTTAGGACCTTTTAGAATGTCTGTTTGGTTTAGGTGTTTCTAAAGGTAAAACTGATGCTTCCAGCTGACCCAGGGTAAGAGCCATGATATTTCCTGAACGTCTGTGGTATAATGGTTTAAAGCACGGGTTTCCAATCCTGGCTGTGCTACCTACTGCTCTGTGACTTGTGAGTGAGTTACCTAACCCCCTGAGCTTGGGCTCTCTCATCTGTGACTATCTCACGGTGTCGTCTTGAGGATGCAAAGAGGAATCGTGTGCAGAGTTGCTTGATAGAAAGTTTGTTGCACTCTAGGGTCTCAGTAGATATTCACTGCTGTTACCATAATCATTATTTCTTTGATATTCTGGATATGTTATCTTAGTTAACTCTCATGATCACCTTATGTAATATGTCATATTATCCCATTTTATTGAGGCACAGAGGAAGAAGGTATCTTAACCCAAGTCGCATAGCTTTTAAACAGCAAGACTGGGATTTCAGGCCCAGATAGGTTTCTATGTTATCAAGCTGCTCAGAGAAAAAAAAAAAAAAAAGGTTGCCTTTCTCAAAGTCACTTATTATTGAACTTATTAGTAAACTGGCTTATTAGTAAACTCACCTGAGGCTAAGCTAAGTTTCTTTCCCAGCAACACAAGAAAGTTCATATCCTCGTTGATGTGACTATTCCCGACACTGAAAGAGTGATACTGCCACTGGTTCTCCATAAAACAGATCCTTGCTGCACACACTTGGGTATAGTCTGGGATAGAATATGACCTTCTACAAAAAAATAACAGCACAGAATAAACTAGCGCTCTTGCCCAAATCTTGTCCCTAACCCAGCTTTAAAGAGAATCTCATTTACTAACCTTATGACTTTAGGTCAAGCCATTATCATGTCTGGGCCTCATGAATAAAATGGGAGAGATGATAGTACCCACCCACGAGGCTGCTGTGTGAATTAAACGAGGCAGTGTGCGTGACAAGCTCGGCATGGAGGAAGACACACAAGAGCTCCCAGTAAGTTCATGTGGTCACAGGCTGAGTTCCCAGGAAGCAGATGCTGAGATGGAGTTTGGGCATTAATACCTGGGCAAGGAAGGATGTGGGGGGAAAATGTTTGGTAATGATCACCTGTGCACAGAAAGAGAGGAACAGAGACTTGGAGCGGTGACGTGGGTGCTGCTCCTCTGACCCCATCGGATTGACCAGCTTGTCTCTCCTACCTCCCTCAGTCACAGGATGGCTTGGGCAGGGTGTGACTCTGCTCAGCTGCCTCTCTCCCCTGGACAAAGAGCTGTCGGCTGTCTACTGGTTATGGCTCCCACAACTCTGCAGCAAGTCCCACTTAGAAGAAAGATCTGGACAGCACACCTCCACCTCTGTGCCCTCCACTCTCACCATTGTGACCATCATCTTCATTGTTAGGAAAGAAATGTTGTAACCATATTGACAAGTTGCTCTTGAAGACGGTGACAAAATGCCTCCCTTTCCCTGCTACCAGTTAGCACATTTCACCCAGTGAGCCCGGCTTCCACCTTGTACCTGAAGGGCTCAAGGAATTCCCGGAGTGAGATGTGACCAGGGGGCTCCAAACTCATTTCTTCAGGGAGCAGGCCTGCTGTGAGGGATGGATAGATAGATCAGATAGAAACAAAATGAGTGGGGGAGGACAAGAACCTCCTGCCCAAAGAAGTGTGGGTTTTCCCAACCTGCAAGGTAAGCTCCCCATATTTCATGGGTTCTGTGGTCAGTCAAGGCAACCCACAGGTTGTGACTTTAATGGGTGTGCCTTGCGGGTGCCTGGGACTCATTCTCTTGCCAATCACCATCTTGAAAATATTGGCTGAATTGCTTCTTTATCACACCCACAGACACACATTCACAAATATGCACACACAGATGCACATTGGATATGCTTACAGACACGCATATAAACACCCACAAACCCTCACATACACAAATGATCTGAGTCTAAGGGAACAATTATTTATTAAGCACATACTATATACTGAGCCTTGTTCTAGGTATTGAGAATACAGTAGTTAGCAAAACTGATAATAAAATGAATGCTCATGAAGTATACATGAGTATTCTTCACGTGAGGGGGCAGAAATGATAATTCAGTAAAATATGACTTGTTGATAAGCGCAAAAAATAAAAACAAAAAAGAAGGTGCTAAGGAGTGATGGATAGTACTTCTTGGGCATTTACTTTGTACCAAGAATTGTGCTCATGCTTTTCTTTAGACAAAGTCTCACTCTTGCCCTGGGGTTGAGTGCTGTGGCATCTTCATGGCTAACAGCAACATTCAACTCTTGGGCTCAAGCAATCCTTCTGCTGCAGCTTGCTGAGTAGCTGGGACTACAGGTGCCCACCACGATGCTCAGCTAGTTTTTCTATTTTTAGTACAGACAGGGTCTTGCTCTTTCTCAGGCTGATCTCAAACTTCTGAGCTCAAGTGATCCACCCACCTAGGCCTCCCAGATTACAGGTCTGAGCCACCACACCCAGCCATGTGCTAACTTTTTTCACATATGATAACATTTAACCCTCACATCTTGGTGGTACAGGTGTCATCAGCATGGGATACGTATTTGGTGTTTTTCATATGCACACACACACACAAAAGTTTTGAGATATACAAAGATCAAGAAATGTAAAATATGTGTGGACAGAAACGAATGAAGCCCTCCCAGCAAGACCAATCAACTGAACAACGTGAAACTTGCACAGGTGAATCAGAAAGGACGCTGTCAACTGGGTTTCTGAGAAGTGAAATAATGGGCCATAACACAGTTGGTCTCAAAATGTTCACAAAGACTCACTAACTACCTCATTTTTCAGCTGAGAGAATTGAGACATAGACAGCTTAAGGACCTTGTCCCAGGCCACGTGGGTGGTCAGTGGCAGTGTTAAGATGTAAACTAAGACAGTCTGCCCCCAGAGCCCGTGCTCTGAATCATCACATATCAAACCATGATGGCACAGGGGGATCCGCAGTAACAAAGATTCACACCACAACCAAACACACGGGTATACAGGACACAAACACAAGCATGCAAACAGATGCAAATGAGTGCAGTGTCATGTATATGCCTAAGTGAAGGTACAAATACACATGAACACATTCTTCATTGTTAGGAAAGAAATGTTGTAAGCATACTGCAATGAGTGCAGTGACACGTGCATGCCTAACTGAAGGCACAAATACACACATAGCCGTGCACACGTGCACACATGCACACCCCTCTGGGCAGGTGAACAGCAGATGCTACTGCCCCACCTACTTCCCTCCTTCCACGTGCACGTGACAAGCCCAGTCCATGTGCATATGACACGAAGTGGCTGTAGCCCCTGACACGCTCACACACTGGAATCCTGGCAATTTCCCTCCTCTCTGAATCAAACAGCTGAGTCGATGCAAGCTCATTACCGTGACCGACAGGGTAAAGATAACCCAGCAGAATAGTGGCAGCCACCTTGACAGAGGGGCAGGAAGAAGGGGACAGCAAGGAGACTGTCAAACCACTAACTAGGCAGATGTCATTCTATAAATGGGATACGGATGGAGAAGCAGAGATGGTGACTGCTCTTAGAATCATTACCAGCAGAGGAGGAATTTGCTAGTAAATAATTTAGCCCATGAACAATTCTTTTCCAATGAGTACGCCAAATGTTCTCCCATTTCTCATGCTCTCAGATCATCCCAGAGTATCCTTTACTCACAGCTTACCAGGGACAGCTGGCATGACAGCCTATAGAGATTCCTCATTAGACCCAAACTCCCACCCCCATTTCACAGATGACTAAACTGAGGTGTGGGGAGGAGAGGTTTACTTCTCCAAGAGGACCACAGCCAATGGGAGAGAACAAGATTAGAAATGAATTTCAAGACTCCCAGGACAGGGTTTTTTTTTCTTTTTTTATAATAGAATTATTTCCTTAAGACAACAACATCTAAATATTCCTTTAATGAATGGACTGTTATGATGCAAAGTGATTGGTAGAGGGTCAAGAACAAATCCCCACCTGTTCTCATCTCTTTTCCATTCCATTGATTAACTCTCTGTTAATCAGTCTGATATATTATTAACATTAACATGTGATCAGCACGTGATATGTATGTGGTGATTTTCATATGCACACACCTCTTACATATTATCTCATCTACTCTGAACCACAATCTTGGGAGGTGGGTACTGTTATTATTCCCATTATCCAGATGAACAGACTGAGGTTTGGGAAGGTTGCACACACTGTTCAAAGCAATAACTCACATGTATTGGTCCAGAATTTTAACCCAGAGTTTTTAATGACTCAAAACTTTGTGTTTTGGGCCACTGACCTATACTCCTTCCTCCAAAGAGTCATGGGTAAGGATGCAAGTTTTGGAATCAAACCTTGGTTAACATCTGGCTCTGTTGCATCTTGGTGCTCTGTGATCTTGGGAAGATTGCTATAAATCTAAGTCTCCTCTTATATAAAATAAGGAGCACTGCTACATTTCAAATTTAAAAAACACAGTTTTTGCATTTTTAAAACATTTCTCAAATGTGACATACAATTGACTTAGACATTTAAAACGCGAATTTTCCCTCTTGAGGTTTTGAATTGATTGTGCATCTTACAACACATGGCATTTAGAATAGAGAGGATGAAGCAGGAAGACCTCACCCGAATAAGAGCAGTTCTAAATTTCCATTGGGTTTAACCCTTGGGTGGTTACAGGCAGGCCTCATTCACTCATTCATCCCTGGAGTCATCAAATATGTACTGAGTACTTGCTGCCCAGCAGGCTGTGGACTGGGCAGAGGGTTATAATGGTAAACAAGACAAATCAAACTACTGCCCTTGTGGAAACTTTCATTTAGTGGGAGTAATATTCTTTAGGATGATTATAAAAGTAAAGCTTTTAGAGTCAAATTTAGTATCCATTAGAGGGACATCAGTGTAAATGGCATAGTAAAGACTCCAAAAAAAATATGCTCTTAGAGAGAAGCAATAAAAATACTAAAACTGTGAAAAATATAAAAATCAACTTTTTCAAAACTCTGGAAATTAACCAAATGCTTATAAAAATTCAAGGACTTTTTTTTATTAAAAAGTAATTTCACATGAACTTTATGGCCACCCTGCACTGTTAGAAAGATTCGCGGCATTCTAACTTGCTGATTTCTCATGCCTGTCCTCAGCTCCATAGTAGCCTAAAAAAACCAGCAGCCTGCAGTCATGGTGAAAACCAGGAGCTCTGCAGTCACTGAAAGGGACAGATGAGTTTGGAGCACTCCAAAAGCACATTCTCAGATATTGTCATTATTGATTGGTCTGAGAGTTCCCTGGAAACTCTCACTCATGACCTGACTCAGAACTTTCTCTGTGTGAACAATATTTTCCCTGGAGGCATTTGTCAAAAACAATAAACAGTAACTGTTAAACATTGCCAGTGTCTAAAGCAGCAATAAGAATTTGAGCAAACAAAAAGATGGCCAAAAAAACTTCAAAGGATCAGGCAAAGAATGAGATGCCCGTGGAGAGTCCTGAAGATCTGTGATGTGCTCCCGATGATATCAGAGGCCGCACACATATGCAAGACTGTGTCATGCCCAGGGATACGCCCATGCTCAGAGAGGTGCTGAGAATATCTTAAATTTTTATTGCAGGCCAACTTTGGTGCTGTGCACAAGCAGGAAGTGAGAGCTAAGGCAGAGTTGTAAAAAAGAGAGAGGATTGAAGTAACTATAAGAATGAAAGTGGGACATTACTTCTGATCTTATAGAAACTAAAAGAATCATAAGGGAACATGAACAATTGTATGCTTACAAATTAGAAAACCTAGATGAAATTGGCAAGTTTTTAGAAAGATATGAATTGCTCACACTCAAAAGAGATTTACTTAATAATAATATAAAACCACGTCTCAGATCCAGAATTCACTTGTGAATTCTACTAAATGCTATACAAAATAAAAATAAAAACAAACCTTTGCAAAGGATTCATAATTCCACAATATTTTAGGCCACATTTCATTGACATTAGCAAGTCATATGGCCAAGCCTGATATTGATGAGCATAAACATATAATCCCTCCTTAGGGAGGAGCAATAACTATTTCAAGCAATAATATAATATGCCCTGGTGATATTTTTGGTAAGAGTGGTGGCATGATAATTTGGGAGTGCAGTCACTCCTGGAGCCTGCCTAATTCTCTGGCAGAGCCCTCACAAATTGGAAGATGCTGTGAACACATTTATATGACTGCATGCTCCTCGGAAGCCTGCATGTGTGCAGCCAGCTGGGGAGTCCCACATCAGCTCACCCACATCCCTAAGGTGTCTGAGCCCATTCCATTATGCACCTCTATAACCAGAGGTGGTTTTTTTCAGAAGGCCCAGGAGAAATTAAATTTGTAGAAAATTGGAAACTGAGAAGAGACAAAGAAAGAGGCTTGAAGGGAGATGGGAGGAAAGCCTGTGCAGCTGAATAAGGAAGTCCGGAGGCCCATAGAAACATGAGGGGAACACTGTGATCGGCACTCAGCAATTCTCACCAAAAAAGAAAAGAATGTGAGTATGAGGTGACCAATAGAAAAGGATGGTAATCAGTGATCAAGAGAAAGGGACAAAGGTGCCCAGAGGTGCAGAGAGACAGTGAGTTACAAATAACTTCAAACAGCGAGAAAGAGGATGTTTATACCTCTACTCTGCCCTTGTGTCTCGGTGTGTCTCTCTCTCCTCACTCATGAGAGGGATCCACTTCCATTTCTCTTTGGAAGTGCTCTAAGCTTTCTATTTGTCCTTAAATTAAAATTCTCTTTGTTATATTAAAGCTTACGCAAAGTTACTTCTGTCTTCTATTCACACTGCTTGTACTGCTCCAATTTCGCTTTCGATTCTTCTGTGCCTCAGCTGAGTCTTCCAGTTCTGCCAAGTAATTAAACCAGACCAACTGATTCAGGGACGTGGGATTCAGGGACGTGGGATTCCCAACCTTCAACATAAACAGGACTGTGCCTGTAAGCAAGCAAATTGATTTGTTTAAGGTTGATTAAAAACTAAATGTCTGTTTCTATGGGTGGAGCCAAAAGAATATATAGTATTTCTTTTTTTTTTAAAATGGGATTTTCTTGTCTATTGTAAGAAAACATTTGTATTCTGCATTTAGTAAGTTTCACCTGTACCCTTCTAAGATGCAGAATATATGGTATTTCTTAATGGGTATTTCATATAAATGAGTCTAGGCAGATTCCAAAAGGGAAAATTAATCAGAAGAAAGCTTTAATACCACCTCTGTCCTCCCAGGAGGCAGGGGAGAGTGCAGGGTTTACAGCATTGCATCACCCAGTGAGGACCCATTATACTCCAGTGGTGGAGAACAGGGTGAGGTTCCCAACAGCCTGACCTCGCCTTGGCTGGTTGGAAAATGAAGGTCCCTTCTTCTAGGATGGACAACAATCGTGGCCATATGGGCAGTGTGCTGTCACTCGGGCCTCCCAGGCAAGAAAGATACAGGCTGATCCTTTCATGGGGCTAGCTGAGTATTCAGAGAAACCAACTACTCAGGGATGAGCTGCCCAGGTGCCAGTAATCCTGCAATTCTTTTTTTATTGTGTTGCCTAATGCCAATCATTCATTTACACTTCAAACATCCTATTTGTTCTTAATGCCTCATTTACTTGCAGGGAGGAGAAAGCAAGGAGGATTGTCTCAATATACCTGGCCTGCCAGCCTATGCTGAGCAAAGAGCAAAGCTAGAATACTTGAACTCGATGGTACACACAGGTCTTGACCATTGTCACTTTTTATATGTTGATGTCATCACTTTTAATATGTTAATGAAATGTAAAAACATATATGTGGTTCTCTAGGTACAAATACATTCTCAAGGTCTGTTGGCCTCACTGAATATAAAAAGCTCCTATTCAGGATGTAACTCAATGATATTCCCAAGATCCTTTCTGTATGACAAAACAAATGCCCATCAGGGGAACTAGAGACATCTGATGGGTGGCACCTCCCTGTCTCTAGGCCCACGTACAGGTCTAGGATAGATATGTCTTGAATATCACTAAGGGACAGAACTGGTTTGTGTCAAGGGAAGTATTTAATGACCCACATACCTGAACAGTATACCCAAATATTTGAGGGAATTGGTCTGATATGGCTACTTCAGGAGTGACTGGTTCTAGACACCCATATAATGTCACGAAAATGTGATCTCTTTCTCTCTCTTGGCTCTGTTTTACTTTGTGTTGGTTTTATTTGCAGGCAGGCTCTATGTGTGGTGGCAGGATGCCTGTATATACCAAACTGCCCTAGCGTAAATAGACTGCCTACTGCCAAATAGTCCCAGTAGAGTTTCTGGGTTATATTATTAACCCTGACTGGGTCCTGTGCCCAAAACTGTAATGACCAGTGTGTCCAGGAAGGTGCATTGCTGTGACCAGCCCTTGTTCACATGCCTGGAGTGGAATCAGCACACTGGAACCAAGTGCAGAAAATGTTAGCTGAGTCTGTCACCCATGGCATTTGTCATAAAAAATAATGTGCTTTACAGATTTATTTTCCTAACTTTCTACTATTCTAGACTTCAAGCAGCATAAGGGCTTGGGCTCTGTAATGCGTCTCTATTAACCCAGTGTCCAGCACAATGTTTGAAACATCTGGGTGCTCAATAATTGATAAATATTGAACACAAATGGGTGTCCAATAATTACATATTCTAATTACATCACCTGGGGTCTGTCCTACACAGCTCAAACAGATTTGTTGAGTAAATCAGTGGTTAATTCCTCTGGGATCAGCAAGTATATCTGACTCACTGTTTGTATTCTCAGCAAAGTATACAATTAGTGACCAATAATGCTTGTTAGATAAGCAGATAGTTGATTAGGTGAGCTTTTATTTCCCATCTCCTCCATCTCTCTACTCCCAGGGGAGGTCTAGCGAGCCCTGCTCTCTAGGGACCCAGGACACCTTCAACCACACCCTCCAACTCCTCAGATGGACAGTTGCTCCTGATCTGTCCCCTAGTGAGACCAGAAAAGTGGTCTGCAAGGTGCAGTCTGAGGAGCTGGGGTGAAGCTACACAGCCGACCTGGTCTGCTCAGCCCACAGTCTGTCCCACGCTCCTCGTGATTATCTAGTTAAGATTTCACTATGATTGTTGGGATGTTTGTCTGAGGAGACTCTGAGGCGGTGGTCATACATAGACAATAGGTTTTGTGATATTATAGAGTGAAGGTTGCTCTGATGATATGATGTTTTCTCCAATGATTTTTTTTTTAGATATTTTGTTAAAATGAAAATCACCTTTCTGTTAGGCAAACATTTTGCATTGTTAGAATGGAGACTACTCTGATGCTACTTCCTATTACATAAGGTTAAGATTTTCTAGGCTGGTTTCCTTGTATTTCATTATAAAAGCTGTTAGAATTTTACTGAGGTAGAACAGTCTTGGAAAGGCTACTTTCACTGTTCTCCAGAATCGCTGGCCCTCTGACAAGGAGTTTGGTGGGCCTATTCCTGTCTCTGCATATTAGCTGGCAGTGACAGGTGCCCAGACCCTTTTGTTTGGAACCACAAGGATGTCCAAAGAACAAGGGCTGAGGCAAGAGTGTAGTGAGTTTGAACAGGAAGAAGAGTCAAGAATGAGACAAATGAGGAGTTCACTTCAAGTTCACGTCTATCTTATTTTGGAAGGAAGTGGGAAAGGAGAACAAAGTTTTCATGAATAATACAGCTTATTAAAACTCTTGCTCTCTCTGATGGTGATTAAGATGGATGCAGCATCATACTGACTTTCAGAGGGAGTGGGAGTACAGCTGACAATTTTCCCATCAGAGTTTTTCATGAAGGAGATGCAACTTCTGGGTCCCCCTCATTCCCTCCTCCTGCTCCAGCCTGCTTCTCCTGCACAGCTTCTGGCTGTTTCCAGGCACTGGGGGAGGAATTCATCAGGGGCTGACAAGTGGCAAATGACAGTAGCTTCCAACTATATTAAAAAATTTTTCTGAATACAGCAGAGTTGCCTCACTCTCCTCTCTCTGTTCTCAATCCCTGTGCCTAACAATAGTGCCCGGATCCTGGCAGGCACATGATGCTTTGAATCATTGTGTGGTGGGCCTCTGTCATTTTGAGCTGCCCCACATTCATTTCCTTTTCTTCTTTTATCAAATGCTTTTCTTTTCTTTTGGAGAACGAAACCCTTGTCTCAAGCTATGTGGTTCTGGAGAGTCAAAGAGCTAATTTTGTAAAGTTCTTAAAATACTCTCTTGCTCAATTAAAACAGAAACTTTGCCGAGGATGAGAGATGAATGGCCACCAAACACTTGAAAAAATGCTCATCATCTTTAATCATCAAAGAAATCCAAATCAAAACCACTGTAAGATAGCACCTAACCCCAGCAAGATTAGCCCTCATCACAAAGTTCCAAAAACCAGATGCTGGCGTGGATGTGGAGAGAAGGGAACATTTCTATACTGCTGGTGAGATTGCAAACTAATCTAGCCCTTTTGGAGAGAAGTATAGAGAATCCTCAAAGATCTAACAGTAGACCTTCCATTTCATCCTGCAATCCCATTACTAGGTATCTACCCAGAAAAACAAAAATCATTTTACCACAAAGACATTTGCACCAGAATGTATTTTGCATCTCAATTCATCATTGCCAAGTTGTGGAAGCAACCTAAGTGCCCATCAACCCATGAATGGATCAACAAACTGTGGTATATGTACACCATGGAATACTATTCAGACATTTAAAAAGATGGAGACTTTACATCTTTTAAATTTACGTGGATGGAGTTCAAACACATTCTTCTTAATAAATTATTGCACAAATGGAAAAATAAATATTCAATGTACTACGCACTAATATGAAATCAATATATAAACAGTTAAATGTTCACAAGAACAACAAAACACTAAAATATTCCAGCTCAGGGGTATAGGGAAGCAGGAGGGGGGAAGACATATAGTAGAAGGAGAAAGGGCACAAGGCGGGATCTCAC
>CAUYRH010010091.1:0-15728 GCA_963574655.1 Perodicticus potto
CCCAATGGCAGCAAGGGTCTTCATAATGGCTCTACTGTCATTACATTTGACTGCATAAAAGGGAGTGAAACGAGGAAGAGCTTTTAGCCATCTTCGGTGTTTCTTCAGAACATCTCTGAGGTCTGCTACATAGAAGGCATCCTTATCATCAGAAGAGGAAACTTCATTAATTTTTTGGTCCAGAATGTCCTTGGAAGTAAAACCTTCATCAAGCAAGTGGCAGTCAAACTCTTCATTACTATTGTTGTTCATCGTTTCTTGATGTTTCTTTGAAAAACTAAGAGACGGAATATAAAGAAATACTTCCAGCTTCTCACAAAGGCAATTCTCCAGGAATTCTGAATCCCAATGTGTTTGTCCTCCAAACAACAGTGGAAACGTTCTTAGAGCATCAGGGCACTGCAGGCCAGCCCCATGGAGAAGCCGGGAAGCTGGAGACACAGGAGCACTCAGCCGCCCTTGCAGCACCCGTCAGCGCCTGGCTCCTGCCTGCAGGAAATGCTGGCCTGAGGCGGTGATGGAGGCCAGGGTGGCAACTTCAGGGAATGACCTCCACATTTTCAATGTCAATAGAAAATGGGTTATGGAAAAGCTGTATCTCCTGTTCATGGAGATGAAGCTCTTTAAATCTAAATTGGAACTCCTTTTGCAGCTTTTCCAGTGAATCCACACATGTTTTGTTTGGGAAAAACCATGCAACCAATGGTTTTTCCACTAACAGATTTTGCGGGCCCAGGATGAGTCCGCTGCTAAACAGGACAGACAGGAGAGGCAAAAACACCCAGCGGGCGGAATAAACATCGGCGGGCCGCAGACTAACCCATGTTGCGCAAAAAAGGTGCTTGTTAAACATTTATATATCTTTGGAGGAATGTCTCTTCAGATCCTTTGCCCATTTTTTAATTTCGTTGGGTTTATCTTTCTATTGTTGATTTGTAAGAGTTGTTTGTATGTTCTTAATGCTGAATCCTTATTAGATAAATGTGATTTGTAAATGTATTGTCCCATCCTGTGGCTTATCTTTTTTACTTTCTTGTTGATTTGCTTTGGAGCCCAAAACCTTTTCTTTCGATGAAGTCTATTTTATCTATTTTTCTTTGATTTCTTGGACTTTTGGTGGCATATATAAGAAACCATTGTTCAATTCATGGTCACAAAGATTAATGGCTATGTTTAGTTTTAGGAGTTTTATAGTCTTTAGTATTGACATTTAGGACTTTGATACATTTTGAGTTAATTTTTTTTTTTTTTTTTGAGACAGAGTCTCATTTTGTCACTCTTGGTAGAGTGCTGTGGCATCATAGCTCACAGCAACCTCAAACTCCTGGACTTAAGTGATTCTCTTGCCTCAGCTTCCCAAGTAGCTGAGATTACAAGCACCCCCCCTATAATGCCTGGCTATTTTTAGAGATGTGGTTTTACTCTGTCTCAGGCTGATCTTGAACCTGTGAGCTCAGGTAATCCACCTGCCTCAGCCTCCCAAGTGCTCAGATAACAGGCATGAGCCCCTGCACCCAGCCCTTGAGTTAAAATTTTTGTATATGATGTAAAGTAAGGGTATGCAACTTCCATTCTTTGTCGCTGATCTAGTTTTCCCTGCATGATTTATTGGAAAGACTGTCATTTTTTTCCCTTCATAATTCCTTTTTTTTCTTTTTACGATGAAATAAGAAGAACAATCAGGTAAAACTGGTGGAGAGAGGAAGCAAGTAAAGTGAGAAAAGACCAACTTGGGATGTTTTGATATCATTTTTTCTCCCTTCCTTTTCCTTTTCTCTTTGCGTTCTCATTTTAAAGAAACTCTTGTGATGCTTTAATGTGAAATCCTTTGGTATAAATCAAATCAGGCCAATTCTTTGAATGTATATGTAAAGAACCTTTTTTTTTTTTCAGAGACAGTCTCACTTTATTGCCCTTGGTAGAGTACCGTGGCATCACACCTTGCAGCAACCTCCAGCTCTTGGGCTTAGGCAATTTTCCTGCCTCAGCCTCCCGAGTAGCTGGGACCACAGGCGCCTGCCACAATGCCTGGCTATTTTTTTGTTGCAGTTTGGTTAGGGCCGGGTTTGAACCCACCCCCCTCATGATATGGGGCCAGCGCCCTACTCACTGAGCTGTAGGCACCGCCCTATATAAAGAACCTTTTACTGTCTGTGGGTTTTTAATACATGAATGCTGGTGGGCCCGTTTTTTATAGAGTTTACTATGATATTGAAAGTTCTCTATATTTTTGAATGTATTTATATCTTTACAATAGTTAACTATTAGAATTAACGAAACTACTATTTCTGCATAAGGACTTGGCAAATGTTCAATATTAGTAAATTAATAACATAATTCACATTAATCATTATAAATCATCTGGTACAGTTAGTTGTCTGTCAGTAACTTTTTTTTCTTTTTTTTGTAGAGACAGAGTCTCACTTTATTGACCTTGGTAGAGTGCCCTGGCAGCTCACAGCAACCTCCAGCTCCTGGGCTTAGGCGATTCTCTTGGCTTCAGCCTCCTGAATAGCTGGGACTGCAGGCACCCGCCATAATACCCGGCTGTTTTTTTGTTGCAGTTTGGCCAGGGCTAGGTTTGAACCCGCCACCCTCGGTATGTGGGGCCGACGCCCTACCCACTAAGCCATAGGCGCCACCCCAATCAGTAACTTTTTTTGATTAGTCAGAGACTGTTTCTCCTAAATCTTAGTATTTTTGGAATTAGGCATTTATCTCAGAGAGGTAGAGTTTGTAGTGGAGTCAGTTTCTTTGCATGCTACTCCATACCTGTCTAATTGTGGGAGAAAGAAGGCAAGCAGTTACTTCTGTGTTCATTCTATTTTTTTTTTTTTTTTTTGAGACAGTCTCACTGTGTTGCCCTGGGTAGAGTGCTGTAGTGTCACTGATCACAGCAACCTCAAACTCTTGGGCTTAAGCAATTCTCTTGGCTCAGCCTCCCAAGTTGCTGGGACTACAGGTGTCTGCCACAACACCAGGCTTTTTTTTTTTTTTTTTGCAGTTGTTTAGCTCACCTGGGCCAGGTTTGAACCTGCCAGCCTCAGTGTATGTGGCCGGTGCCCTACTCACTGAGCTACAGGCACTGCCCTGTGTTTATTCTTTTAAGTGAGCACTTTTTTTTTGAGACAGAGCCTCAAGCTGTCACCCTGGATAGAGTGCTGTGGCATCACAGCTCACAGCAACCTCCAATTCCTGGGCTTGAGTGAGTCTCCTGTCTCCACCTCCCAAGTAGTTGGGACTACAGGCACCTGCCACAATGCCCGGCCATTTTTTGGTTGCAACCATCATTGTTGTTTGGCGGGCTGGGTCTGGATTTGAACCTGCCAGCTCAGGTGTATGTGGCTGGTGCTTTAGCCCGTTGAGCCACAGGCCCCGAGCCTTAAGTGAACACTTTTAAAGAAAACTATCATATTTAGGTGTCTCTTTTGGGCATTCTGCGTATGTTGCACCATTTAGTCTTTTGACTAATAACGTGTTATGGAAATTATTCTAATTTTTTTGAGGATCAGAAAATATACAACCTTAAATGACTGGGCGTTCTGGCAGGTGCCTCTAGACCCAGTTACTTGGGAGGCAGAGGCAAGAGACTCGCTTGAGCCCAGGAATTGGGCTCACAGGTTGCTGTGAACTGTCATGCCACGGTACTCTATCCAGGGTGACAACTTGAGGCTCTGTCTCAAAAAAAAAAAAAGAAAAGAAACAACTTGCTCAAGTCATAGCTAGTAAATGGCAAAACCAGATTTGACTGTTATATTTAAGAATATAAAAAAGAGAAACTTAAGATGTTTAAGATCAAGGACAGGGAGATGACATTCTTAGAACTGACTATAGTACTGTAATCTGTGACAATAATAACTAGTATTTACTGAGTGTCTGCCTACCAGCAATGTGCCTATGTTTACCTATGTAGAGTGTGAAGTGAATGGAGGGTTCAGTATGAGATAAAAGTGGGACAGGGGTTTGGAGCCATGAAGTGCATAGTGCAATGTTGGTGAAGGTTTTTGAGTAGAGAAATAGCACAGTCAGATTTGTATTTTTATTTATTTTTATTTTTATTTTTTTTTGAGACAGAGTCTCACTTTGTCACCCTCAGTCAAGTGCCATGGTGTCACAGCTCACAGCAACCTCCAACTCTAGGGCTTAAGTGATTCTCTGGCCTCAGCCTTCCAGGTAACTGGGGACTATAGGCACCCTCCACAATGCCCAGCTGTTGTTTTGGTTGGTATTGTCGTCGTTTGGCAGGCCCAGGTTGGATTTGAACCTGCCAGCTCCAGAGTATGTGGCTGGCACCCTAACTGTTGAGCTACAGGCACCGAACCAGATTTGCATTTTTAGAAAGATAGTTCTTGCAGTATAGTGGAGTTTGATTTGTAATGAGGTGGGTCTGCAAGATGGATATCACCCTGAAGGCTGTTAATTCATTCAGATGAAAGGTACTGAAGCTTTCGGGTATGGCAGATGGTGTTGAAAAAGATATGAGATAATGCATCAGGAAAATTGATAGAATGTTTGGAATAATTGAATATAGAGAAGAGGGAGAAGGATACATGAGTAACTCCAGTGATTTGATTCTGGGCTACAAACAGAAATAAGGAACCTAGATTTTGGGTTTATATGTTGATTGAGGAAATAGGCAAGGCATATTTGGTACTATGAGAAAATCTGCTGCAAAACGTTTGTGCTCTTGAGAAACCTCATGTTCTGTAAATTGCACACTAAGCACATAGGACTTAGAGAAATAGGACTGGAGCAAACTACTCAAACCTAAATAATTTTGTAACCAAAATACTATCAAGAATAATAATTTGGGAAATAATTTGTCCAGGCAGGCAGCTTAGTATGGCTGGATGCAGCTGTAGAGGGATATTAAAAATATACAAAATAGATTGGAGATTCTGGTTTGTGGTGGGCACTGAGACAAGGCAGTTAAAAATGGATCTCTGAGTCAAAGAGGCTGTTGTTAAGGTAGAGCCAAAGGAAATGCACCAGCACAGAGCTGCATGAGGCTGGAGTATGGTTTCTAGAGCAAGAATCCTAGATGCAAGCGCTTATCTTAGATTTATAAAAACTCCATGCTGAGTGCTTTTTTCTTTCTTTCTTTTTTTTTTTTGATACAGTTTCACTTCATCACCCTCGGTAGAGTGCCATAGCTCACAGCAACCTCCAACTCTTGGGCTCAAGTGAGTCTTTTGCCTCAGTCTCCCACATAGCTGGGACAACAGGCGCCTGCCACAACGCCTAGTTATTTTTAGGGTCTCAGCTCTGGCTCAGGCTGGTCCCGAACTCGTGATCTCAGGCAGTCCACACGCCTCAGCTTCCCAGTGTGCTAGGATTACTTTAAGAAAAGTAAAAGTCTGGCTCAGTGCCTGTGGCTCAATGGGCTAAGGCGCCAGCCAAGTATACCTGAGCTGGCAGGTTTGAATCCAGCCTGGGCCCGCCAAACAACAATGACGGCTGCAACCAAAAAATGGCTGGGCGTTGTGGCAGGTGCCTGTAGCCCCAGCTACTTGGGAGACTGAGGCAAGAGAGTCGCTTGAGCCTAGGAATTGGAGGTTGCTGTGAGCTGTGATGTCACAGCACTCTATCCTGGGTGACAGCTTGAGGCTCTGTCTCAAAAAAAAAAAGAAAAGTAAAGTCCTGCTTTTTTCTTTTTTTCTGAAGGTTATAATTCTACAATCTTAGCTCCACATACAAATCACATACAAATCTACCTTCCATGTTGCATTGATGCCATTCAATCACATATAAGCTGTTACCAATCACATATAAGCTAATTGTTATTGTAGAAAAATGTCTTGTAACTTAACTGACAGTTATATTTGGAGTTCAAAAGTAAGGTCAGGCCCAGAAATAATGGATCCTGAAGATGCTTGCAATGAAAGTGACAATTGAAACTCCTGGAGTAGATTAGAGCTGAGCTCTGAAGGATGAGTAGAAGTTAAAAGTGGTGAGGGATGGGGAGCCTAGAACTCAGAGCATGGTCGGTTGGAGCAAATATGTCTGTACGGAGGCACATGGGGAATCCTAAGTATTTGACCAAAAGGATATCTCAGAACCCAAGATATCAGCATGTCAAATCAAGACTGGACACTGATTATAGGTACAAAAAAGATGAGCTTTTTAAGAAACTAAAAGTTACAACTTTTGCCCAGCTGGTCATCCAAGTTGTTCCCTATCTGATCAAACAATGGAAGTGACAGCGGAGGAGATTCAGAGGCTAGAAGATAATGATTCTGCAACTTCAGACCCTGATGCTGAAATTACTGCTGGGACCAATGGGAAATGGAGCTCGGGTGAGCAGTCACCTAGCCCTGTCCAGTTCACAAACAGCGCAGAAGAAGGGGACTCCAGTCGCTCAACTCTTCAGAGCGTCATCAGTGGTGTTAGGGAACTGGATCTGGACAAAGGGCTAGTGAAGAAAGTAGAGCCCAATACCAGAGACAAACCTTATCCTGACTGCCCCTTTCTGCTGTTAGATGTGCATGATAGAGATTCTTACCAGCAGTGCCACATTATTGGAGCTTGCAGTTACCCAATTGCAACTCTGACTAGAACAACGAACCCTTATTCAAATGATATTCTTGAATATAAAAAATGCCCACGGCAAGATCATCATCCTGTATGACGATGATGAAAGGCTGGCCAGTCAGGCGGCCACTACCATGTGTGAGCAGGGATTTGAAAATCTCTTCATGCTTTCTGGAGGTCTTAACCTCAGAAGTTCCCAGAAGGACTGATTACTGGTTCCCTGCCAGCACGTTGCCAGCAGGCCCTTCCTCCTGGTTCTGCCTGGAAACGATCCAGCCCCAAAGTGCCACCACTACCTGCTGAGAATAAATGGAGATTTACCCCAGACGACTTAAAAAAGATAAAATATTATCTGGAAGAGGATCAGTGTCCCACAGAAAAATCTAGCCGGCTGAACCAAGTTAACTCCTCTGGGAGAGACTCCAAGGTGCCAGGTGCCCGCAGTTCTCAGAACCTGCCTGCTGGGGGCCCTGCCAGCCACTCGAACCCCCGCTCACTGGGCAGTGGACACCAGCAAGGCAAACCCTAGAAGTAAAGACTTTCTCTCAGTTAAATAAACATTTTTTTCCTCTTTTTGGGGAAAAAAAAAGGTGGTGAGGGTGAAGAGAAAGGTTTTAGAGAGAGGAAATTGCATGTTTGAAGGTCCTAATGCAGAAAAGAGAATGAAGAATACAGTGAAAGAATTAAAAGGAGGTCAGATGGCTAGATTTTGGTGAGTATGAGGGAGAGTGGTTGAAGGTGTGGTAGAGTTGGGGAGAGGGGTAGATCAGAGACTTGTACACCATTCTGGTCTTCAGCCTAAGAGCATCAGTAACCTATTCAGGTGTGTGTGCTTGTTTGATTTTTAAGAGAGGAGAGATAACTTTAAAAAGATTATGTATTTTGACTGCATTGTGGAGAGCAGATTGAAGTTGAGCAAGCATGGATATAGGAAAGTTATTGTAATATATTTCTGGTGAAATGTTAGCTGATGATAAATAATAATAAATCAATCTGCTGGATCTGCCAGCTCCAGGGAAAAAATTTGTTAGTAGTTTTCTTAACTACTTTGAGTATTCATATTGTTTTATAAACCTAAAGATTGAATTTTGAAAATTAGTACCCTCACAGCTGAATTTTTTCTCAGTTTTAAAATCTTTTGTCTGTTTTTCACATTGCTATATTAACGAACAAAGCTCTTTAAATTGGAAATCTGAGTCACATTTCTGAATTCTAGCTTGTGTTTGTGGAGTTCAGGTAGTAGCATGTGCCTAATGCAATCAGATTTAGGAGAAAAAAAATCAATAATCCAAACTGCCTTCTTAACCTGCCACTTTATAAATTAAGAAGACTTCACATTGTGTCCTTACATAAAAACATAACAATTTAACACTAACAAGGAGTGGGTTTTAGGCATGATGTTTTTTCTGATCCTATTTTATTTTAGAATTGCTTAATTTGAAGGCAGAGGGAATTTAGTTTCAGGAATGAATTTAAAGTTTTATTCTAGAAAATTAGTATCAAGACTTTCCATAGTTACATGTATAACAAAGATTAAGGCAACAGGAGAGTATGAAATGACTAGTTTTTATTGCAGTGTTTATGAAATAATTACCTGTTTTCTGAACCATATATAATTTTATTTCTCTTATTTGGAAAGCTCATTGCTGGTTCATGTTTGTTGTTTGTAGATAGCACTTCCGTTTGGGCAAACTGTTGCCATTTTTTAGACAGGTCTTTGTATTCCCAGCTTTTTGGTTTTCTCTTTTTTTTTTTTTTTTTTTTTTTTATGTGAGGCCCCAGCTAACAGGGACAGATGGTGAAACTGCTGAGAATACCATGTGAAATGCCATGTGAAAGCTTTATATATTGATGATATATTTAAAAACTTTCTGAATGTAAACTTATGCTTTACTTGTCCTTATGGTTTTTATGTTGACCTCAGAGAGTGATAATTTTGTTGGTGGTTTAATTTGAGCTTAACTTTGAGGACAAGTTAAAAAATATGTATGTATGTATATTTTTTAGGCTGGGCGAAGTGACTCACACCTGTAATGCTAGTGCTCTGGGAGGCCGAGGCGGGATGGATTGCCTGAGGTGTTGGGTTTGAGACCAGCCTGAGCCAGAGCGAGACCCCATCTCTAAAAAAATAATCGGACTTTGTGGCAGACACCTGGTGCCTGGTGCTACTTGGGAGGCTGAAGCAAGAGAATCACTTAAGCCCAAGAGTTGGAGGTTGCTGTGAGCTATGATGCCACAGCACTCTCCTGAGGGTGAGAAAGTGAGGCTCTGTCTCAAAAAAAAAAAAAAAATTTTTTTTAAATGGAAACATGGACATTTAAATTTGGAAGAAGTAAATGCTGGCTGGCTGTAAAGTTCATATGCAATAAACGTAAGTTGCACATGAACTTCATGGACACCCTGTGTTTTAAGCTATATGTAGGTAAAACTTTGTACAGTTCTGAGTAGCTGTAACTTTTGCTTATAGTGAGAAATAGATTGCTTCTAGAGTTAATTTTAAAATGACAGGTCTTTGCAGGCAGCCTAAACAACTTTAAGAATAATCTGTAATCTATTTTATGGATACATTGTTGGAATATTTTTTAAAACTAAAAACAAGGAAAAATTTACCCTAGAATTAAATAAAATAAAACTTAAATTCTATTTTTTTTTTGTTCAGACAGAGTCTCATTTTGTCACCACAGGTAGAGTGCCCTGGTGTCATAGTTCACAGCAACCTCTAACTCTTGGGCTCAGACGATTCTCTTGCCTCAGCCTCCGAGTAGCTGGCTGTTTTTAGAGATGGGGTCTTGTTCTAGCTCAGGCTGCTCTTAACCTTGTGAGCTCAAGGGATTCGCCCATCTCGGCCTCTCGAAGTGTTGGGATTACATGTGTGGAGCCATCATGCCTGGCCAAAACTTAAATTCTTGAAGTGCCATTATGTCTAGTCAACTTGGTATTACATATGTGATCTAAATCATACGATTTTAGCTAAAGATATTTCACTTTTCTATTCCTCCTGCCCCCTCATTTTAGAATTACAGGAGCATAGAGATATCTCTTGAAATATTTCTCTAAATTAAGAGCCAGAAATTTGTTTCAGCATGTATGTGCATTTCTTTTGTTTTTGTCTCATTTGGATTTTCCTTTTTATATTATAGGGTTAAGTAACCTGATTTGATAATATGAATCCCTAAGTAAATGGCTAGATAGTGAGAAAAATTCTTTCATGTAAAAACTTACTAGATCTCCATTATAGTTTTCCTTGGGAAAGAAGGAAATGTTTCCATACATGTAAAAAAGGTAGAGGGGGCGGCGCCTGTGGCTCAGTGAGTAGGGCACCGGCCCCATATACCAACTGGGGCTGGTTCAAACCCCGGCCCCAGCTGAACTGCAACAAAAAAATAGTCAGGAATTGTGGTGGGCGCCTGTGATCCCAGCTACTCGGGAGGCTGAGGCAAGAGAATCGCCTAAGCCCAGGAATTGGAGGTTGCTGTGAGCTGCGTGACGCCACAGTACTCTACTGAGGGCGATAAAGTGAGACTCTGTCTCTACAAAAAAAAAGGTGGAAGAATGGGCCAGGCATGGTGTCTTGCCTGTAATCCTAGCCCTCTGGGAGGCTGAAACTGGATGATCTCTTGAGCTCAGGAGTTTGAGACCAGCCTGAGCAGGAGCGAGATCCCAGGGTGCCTGTAGTCCTAGCTACTTGAGAGGCTGAGACAGGAGCATTTCTTGAGCTCAGGAGTCTGACATTGCCATGAGCTAGGCTGATGGCATGGCTCTGTAGCCTGGACAACAGAGACTCTATCTCAAAAAAAAAAAAAAAAAAAGAGAACAAAAAAATGAGGAATAAGAATGAAATTTCATATTTTGCATATAACTGTGAAAAGTTTTTTCACATATGAATGTTTCTACATTAAACATTCTTATTCAAATGAAAGAACTTTATAAACGTAATAAAGTTTTATTGAAACATTGCTGTAAAGAAATTTATTTATTATTCAGTAAATTTTGAATACCTATTTTGACTTCGAGGATTATATTGATCTGCTTAACTGATTCTCTATGTCAGGGATTGGCAAAAGGGCCATATAATAAATATTTTAGGTATGTGGGCTACATAGGATTGAGACAGAGCCTCAAGCTGTTACCCTGGATAGAGAGCCGTGGCATCACAGCTCACAGCAACCTCCAACTTCTGGGCTCAAGCGAGTCTCCTGCCTCTGCCTCCCAAGTAGCTGGGACTGCAGGCGTTCACCACAACGCCCGGCCATTTTTTTTTTTTTGGTTGCAACCGTCATTGTTGTTTGGCGGGCCGGGCTGGATTCGAACCCGCCAGCTCAGGTGTACGTGGCTGGCGCCTTAGCCCGTTGAGCCACAAGTGCCGAGCCTACATAGGATTCTTTTTTAACAGTGAGTAAAATGTGTAAAAATTATTCAGCTTTTTGCCCTTACAAAATAAGGTAGAAGCCATACTTGGAATATATAGGTTACAGTTTGCCAATCCTTACTGTAGATGAATAAAAGTTAGTCTTTTAAGTATCATTTACAATTTTAGATTAGCTACTTTTACTGAAGACCCTTTTCAAATTTGTTACAAACTCAGATACCTTTTTTTTTGGTTTGTTATGGAAAATAACAAACTATATACCATAGTAGAGAGAATAAAATATCTTAAATCCTCATATCACTCAATTTTAACCAATATATGACCCATCTTTTTTTTTTTTTTTTAATTTTTTATAGAGATGGAATTTCATTGTTGCCCCTACTGGTCTTGAAATCTTAGCCTTTGGGTCTTACGTGATCCTCCTGCATTACCCAATCTTATTTCATTTATACCTCCTTCTCTTGTTAATTTGAATCAAATTCTAGTCATTATATTTATAAATACTTCAATGTTCTGTTCTTTTGACTTTTATCCTTTGGCCAGTGTCATACTGTTTTGATTACTGTAGCTTTATAGTAAGTCTGGAAGTTAGGTAGGATAAATTCTCCAACATTTTACTTTTTTTTTGGATTACTTTTAGTCTTTTGCCTTTCCAAATAAAATTTAAAGTTATTTTATCAAATTTAAGAAACAACCCTTCTGGCTCAGCGCCTATGGCTCAACCAGCTAAGGTGCCAGCCATACACCTGAGCTGGCGGGTTCGAATCCAGCCCAGGCCCACCAAACAACAATGACGGCTGCAACAAAAAAATGGCTGGGTGTTGTGGTGGGCACCTGTAGTCCCAGCTACTTGGGAGGCGGAGGCAGGAGACTCACTTGAGCCCAGGAATTGGGGGTTGCTGTGAGCTGTGATGCCACGGCACTCTATCCAGGGTGACAGCTTGAGGCTCTGTCTCAAAAAAAAAAAAAAAAAAAGAAGAGAAACAACCCTTCTGTTTTTTGTTTTTTTTTTTCTTCTTTTTTTTTTAAGAGACAGTATCTCACCCCTTGAACTTCTGGGCTCAGGTGATCCTTCTACCTCACCCTCCTGAGTAGGTGGGACAACGGGCACACGCCACTGACCTTGGCTACTTCTGGGCTTTTGATTTTGATTTTTTTTTTTTTTTTTTTGTAGAGACAGAGTCTCACTTTATTGCCCTTGGCAGAGTGCTGTGGCATCACACAGCTCACAGCAACCTCCAACTCCTGGGCTTAGGCAATTTTCTTGCCTCAGCCTCCCAAGTAGCTAGGACTACAGGCGCCCGCACAATGCCCAGCTATTTTTTCTGTTTTGCAGTTTAGCCCAGGCCGGGTTTGAACCTGCCACCTTCGGTATATGGGACCGGCGCCCTACTCGATGAGCCACAGGCGCCACCTTGATTTTGATTTTTTTTTTAATTTTCTTTTCTTTAGAGACAGAGTCTCACTTTGTCCCCCTTGGTAGAGGGCCATGGCATCACACAGCTCACAACACACTCCAGCTCTTGGGCTTAGGTGATTCTCTTGCCTCAGCCTCCTGAGTAGCTGGGACTACAGGTGCCTGCCACAACACCTGGCTATTTTTTGTTGCAGTTTGGCTGGGGCCAGATTTGAACCTGCCATCCTTGGTATATGGGGCCAGTGCCCTACTCACTGAGCCACAGGTGCTGCATTGAATCTACAGATTAGTTTTGAGAGAATTGTCATCTTTAACAATAGTCTTCTGAGATGTGAACAAAGTGTATCTCTCCATTTATTTAGATTTTTAATTTGTTTCATCAATATTTTATAGTTTTTAGTGTATAAGTCTTGCACATCTCTTGGCAAATACATTTCTAAATATTTCTTGCTTTTTGCTGTTACAGTGGTTTTTTTTTGAGACAGAGTCCTACTCTTAATCTCCCTGGGTAGAGTGCTGTGGTGTCATAGCTCACAGCAACCTCAGACTCCTGGCCTCAAGTGATCCTCTTGCTTCAGCCTCCCTGAGTAGCTGGGACTACAGGGGCTCACCACAACCCCAGCTATTTTTAGTAAAGATGGGGTCTTGCTCTTGCTGAAGCTGGTCTCAAACTCCTGAGATCAGGCAGTCTACCTGCCTTGGCCTCCCAGAGTGCTAGGTTTACAGGCATGAGTCACTGTGCCTGGCCTGTAATGAAATTTTTTTTTTTTTTTTCTTGAGACAGAGCCTCAAGCTGTTGCCCTGGGTAGAGTGCTGTGGCATCACAGCTCACAGCAACCTCCAACTCCTGGGCTTAAGTGATTCTCTTGCCTCAGCCTCCCAAGTAGCTGGGACTACAGGCTCCCGCCACAGCGCCCAGTTATTTTTTGGTTATAGTTGTCATTGTTTGGCAGGCCTGGGCTGGATCCGAACCCGCCAGCTCCCGTGTATGTGGCTGGCGCCTTAGCTGCTTGAGCTATAGGTGCTAAGCCTGTAATGAATTTTTTAAAAAGTAAATTTCTACTTGCTTCTTGCTAGTATATATGCTCAAGTTTTAAAAATCTGTTTTAGAAAATTAAAAGGTGGCTAGGTGTGGTGACTCACACCTGTAATCCTACCACTCTGGGAGGCTGAGGTGGGTGGATTGCCTGAACTCAGGAGTTCGAGACCAGCATGAGCAAGAGTGAGACCCCCAGTCTCTACTAAAAAAAATGAAAAAGGCTCGGCGCCTGTGGCTCAACGGGCTAAGGCGCCAGTCACGTACACCTGAGCTGGCGGGTTCGAATCCAGCCTGGGCCCGCCAAACAACAATGACGGCTGCAACCAAAAAATGGCCGGCATTGTGGCGGGCACCTGTAGTCCCAGCTACTTGGGAGGCAGAGGCAGGAGACTCGCTTGAGCTCAAGAATTGGAGGTTGCTGTGAGCTGTGATGCCATGGCACTCTACCTAGGGTGACAGCTTGAGGCTCTGTCTCAAAAAAAAAAAAAAAAGAAATTCTACCTAAGTGAAGTAGACTAAGCTACTGTAACCACGAGAAGACCAAAATTGAGTTTAAAGAACACCTTCCAAAGTCTTTCATAGAATTGTGTGAGAACAGGATTGCAGGTCTTCATTTTATGGGCTCTGCCATCCCTTAGTGCGTGTTGCCATTTACATGGTCAAAACTAGATGACAGTCATCTCCATACTGTTGCTGCTTGGGAAGTGGGAGAATGGCAAGAGCCATGCCCACTGCTGTAAGTCTTAGGCTTAGGAAGTGGCATATTATTACATTCCCTAGATGTCATTGGCTATAATTAGTCACGTGGGCCCATCTAAATACTGAAAAGTCACAAAAAGGGGAGAGGGCACATAGAGAAAGGAAGAAGAGGATGAGTAGGGGAGGCCAATGATTATATTCATCTGAGGCTCAGGAAATCTACATTTTACATGAGATAAGGTGAGGGAGTGAAGAATCAATTATGTAGCTTTCCCAGGGTAGGTAGAATGATGATCTTGTCTTTATTCTGTACCTGGGAATAAACTTGTAATCAGCCTTATTGGTGTTGAATCTAATGGACTTATTAGTTTTAGGAGCTAGATTTAGCCTTTAGACCTAAAGTTAGAATTCGCATGTCCTTGTTTATGGGAAGGCAGCAAGGCATTTCCTTGTGAATGGTCTGTGGGGGCAGTCCTTGTAGATGTCTGAGGCCTTTTTACCTTTCCTTGGGGGTTTGACTGAAGCATTAAGTTGGTAACAGGTTTCTTTTGTAAGGGGATGGTGTTCCATGATTGAGTCTGGGAGCTTAATTTTCCCTTTTTTATAAGGAGTTGGGAAGGGTTGTCTTAAGGTTTTATTTTGTTTTGTTTTGTTTTACAAGAGGAAACGTTTTGCAGATAGCTAGTATCTCTGGCAGAGTTTCATGGTTTTAGCCCTGAGATTCAGAAAAGAACAAATATGTCTTCTCTACTTGAGTTACCACCCATGCTTCAGCCTCATGTAACATGTTACTTTGAATGTGGAAGAGAAGAGTATTTATTTGCATTTTAAAGACCCAAGATTCCTCAAAAAGAGTAATATGTAGTAGTGAAAATATCTTGAATAAGTTACATTTCTGTGTGTGGTTTTTTTTTTTTTTAAAAAAACATTTTCAAGCCTTTGTGTTTAGCTCAGTAGCCTACATGGTAATTAGACTTACTAGAGTATTTTTCTAATTTTGTAGAAAGGAAAACTGAGACCAGAGGGGTTTAAAAAATAACCCAGACTCCCATACCTAATAAGTGGTATAGCCAGGAATGGAATGTTGGTCAATAGAGATTTAAAAGCTATAATAACAAAACTTTGATCACCCATTGCTGTGAGCTTGGCTAATTTCCAATACTTTTAAGACTCACAGGAGTACATGATAAGTAACTGGCAGTCATTTCAAGTTAGAGTTGAGATTCAATTAAGTTGTGCTTATCTTATGTGTTTTTTTGTTTGCTTGTTTTTTTTTTTTTTTGAGACAGAGTCTCACTATGTCTTCCTCAGTAGAGTGCTGTGGTGTCACAGCTCGCAGCAACCTCGAACTTGCAGCAACCTCGAACTCTTGGGCTTACGTGATTCTCTTGCCTCAGCCTCTGAAATAGCTGGGACTACAGACGCCCGCCACAATGCCTGGCTATTTTGTTGTTGTTGTCGTTTAGCTAGCCTGGGTTGGGCTCGAACCCGCCAGCCTCTGTGCATGTTGTTGGCGCCATAACCACTGTACTACAGGCACCAAGCCTGTTTGCTTTTTTTTTTTGAGACAGAGCCTCAAGCTGTCACCCTGGATAGAGTGCTGTGGCATTACAGCTCACAGCAACCTCCAATTCCTGGGCTCAAGCGAGTCTCTTGCCTCCGCCTCCCAAGTA
>CAUYRH010010092.1:0-17313 GCA_963574655.1 Perodicticus potto
GATGTACATATGTATAAATGTTATCCCAATGGTGATAACATTTTCTTGATTATGAAAATCAAGAAAGTAAGTAGGGGGTGGTGCCTGTTGCTCACTGAGTAGGGCACCGGCCCCACATACCAAGGGTGGAGGGTTCGAACCTGGCCCCGGCCAAACTGCAACAACAACAACAAAAAAAATAGCTGGGCATTGTGGCAGGCGCCTGTAGTCCCTGCTACTCGGGAGGTTGAGGTAAGAGAATCACCTAAGCCTAGGAGCTGGATGTTGCTGTGAGCTGTGATGCCACGACACTCTACTGAGGGCGACAAAGTGAGACTCTGTGAAAGGAAGAAAGGAGAGGAGAGGAGAGGAGGGGAGGGGAGGAGAGGAAAGGAGAGTCTCCTCTCCTCACAAGCGCAATTCCAGCACTTTGAAGGGCCAATGCAGGAGGTTCACTGAGCCAAGAGTTCAACACCAGCTTAGGCAACAGAGTAAGAACCCCCTCTATAAAAAATAAAAAATTAGCTGGATATGGTGGCATGTGGTACTTGTGGGGCTGAGGCAAGAGGAACACTTGATCCCAGGAATTCAAGGCTATAGTCAGCTATGATCGGGGCACTGTACTCTTGGCTGGGTGACAGAGTGAGACCCTATCCTAAAGAAAAAAAGAAAGTGAAAGGGAAAAGGAAACAGAAGGAAAAAAAGAAAAAGAAAATACACTTCTTCCCCTCTCCATTAAAAAAGAGAAAAGTTCTATCTAGCTGAGCTGAGTTTTACCAGAAACCACATTATGCAACCATGCAACTAATGTTTTCTTCAAAACGCTAGTGTGCTTGAAGTTATGTGCCAATCAATACCAAATGCCTCCAAATCGCTTCAACCCACTATAATGTCTGGAGTAGAATGGTGTCCCGCAGTTGCTTCGGAGTCATAAACAGGATGCCTTGGCAAGGAAGTATCTAGCAGGGGTTTACAATAGCTCCCACCTCTGGAAATCTAAGGCAGAAGGAGAAATGAATCAGCAGCCAGATGACCTGGCTCCAGGCCCATCCTCAGCACTGACTGTGGTGTCTGAGGCCCCCTTACCCATTCACCCTGTGAACCAGGCCTCTGATTCCTCTTCTGAAAAATAGGAGCAACAGCTCTTTCTTAGTCCCAGGGTTACTACACTTAAACTACAACATAACAAACTTATTCTCTGTCACAGGAAAGCAAAGCACGTTTTGTTTTTATTATTTGCTTGTTTGTTTGTTGAGATGGGGCCTCACTTTGTCTCCCAGGATGGAGCGCTATGGCACAGTCATAGCACACTGCAGCCTCCAACTCCTGGGCTCAAGCTATCCTCCTGTCTCCAAAGTGCTGGGATTACAGGTGTGAACCACCACACCCAACCCCAGAAGCAGTTCTTACAACAACAAAAGCCACAAGGCAAATAAGATGGTCATACATAAATCGCTCTTTAGGTTTAAAAAAAAGTGACAAAGGAGGCTTGGGGTATGTTTAGGAATGAAAGCTATACATTCTTGATTCTGAGAACATTCCTCCTGAAGCCTCATAATAATCTCCAACGTCAGAGGACAAGTCTCAAATCAACAGGACCAGCACTTACCTTTGCCGTAGGCCCTGGCTTTCTTCGGGTTGAGTTTGGGTTTAAGGGGAGCCCCCGGCTTGAGCTTGGCTTTGGGGAACTGGGACAGGTAAGTCATAACCGAGTGCTCATCCACATCTGGGTGAATAATTTCTTCAGGAGTGATGACCTAGATGGATGAATACCCAGGACACGTGACTTTGCAATTACTGAAGTTTTTTAAACCAAGCACTACAAATATTAAGAAATGAATCAGCTTCTCAGTAAGTAAAATTACATTAAGTCGATACATCAAGATCAGTGTTTTTTAACCTTTGAGAGGTGTTCACTGACCTCTTTGGAAGCTGGGGTACCCGTTCCAGAAAATACACCATGTAATCCCAAAGGTTTGTTTCTCCTCCCCCAAGTCCACTAACTCCCCAGGTTAAACTTCCCAGAAAGGATAAAGGGATAAGCTACAGCAAGTGAGGAAGAAGAAACAAGCATGTATTAGATTAGAGTGTATTACAAAAACCCACCAATTAACTGGCTTTTTCCTTCGCTCTCATATATCCATGGACTGTATCTCTATTAACTCTCCTAAAACTCTATTAATACTAATAAAACAACTAAAATTAAAAAAAGATAAACACATAACATATTAGATATTTGGTCTTTATTAGGAGCCTTTAAAAAAATAGAGAGGGGTTGGATTTTTCCTGATAATTTGGTTTACAAGAAAGATTAGGCCCACACTGGACAGGCGACCCCCCTGAAGGTGTCACTGCCTCAGTTTCCTCACCTGGCCAAGCCCCAGACAGCACTCAAAGTCCTTCCTGCCTCCAATAAAGGGCTAAGGAGGTAAAGTCCACTTCCTTGTATGAATAGAAGACTGTCTCATGAGCCAGGTTAACTAACCGCAATCCCACTTCCCTCTCCCAAACCACTCTGCTGATTAGCCCGCAGGAACGAAATAGCTACTTGGGTTTGAACAGTCACCTTCAATACATTCCATAAAAAATAGGGTGTGTGCTGATTTGGAATTTCTTCTAGGCAGCTCCTTCAACAACTTTTACCATGCCAACATCACATGAACGTCAAAAGGCGATGGTTTTAGGTTTACGCAGAGATGAAAAACATACCACACCACTTCCTGAGAGTGGATGAGCCAAGAAACGGGCCATGGAGCAGAGACAGACTCCAAAACCAAACCAAAGAAATAGGCATGTTTGTCTACCTTCTGAGGAATCCTGTTACAAAATACACTGAACTCAGCTCTGAACACCAACTCAGACCTCAAGGGAGCCTGTAGCAAAGGCATTAATCCCATGGCACTGAAAACCCTTGACCAGGGTTTTCAACATGGGACTGAGGATGCTTAACTCAGGGGAGTTAGGGGGAGTTTTTAGAAGGAAAACATTAGTTTCCCTCCCTGCTAGGAAGACTGGACCTCATCTAGGCAACATGCCTACTACAGATGATATCCAAGATATATTCGATTTCTGAGTGCTCATGTTATATTCCTGTATAATAGGATTATGGGCATTGTAAATTCTTCCACAATTTCCATTAATGGTCAGTTATTCTGCTTTATATTGTTTCTACAGTTCTAAGTCCTCTGACTTTTCTCAGATAATATATTGAAATTACCTTCTTCTATAGAGATTAAAAAATTATCAAATACTAGCAATTTCTGATGGCTCAACCTAATAGTTAAGGTTCATATTTGTAGTCTGGGAGTTAAAGATAGTCTTCAAAATAATTGGAGCAGTGGACAGCGCCTGTGGCTCAGTGAGTAGGGGACCAGCCCCACATACCAAGGGTGGTGGGTTCGAACCCGGCCCCAGCCAAACTGCAACAAAAAAATAGCTAGGCATTGTGGCGGGCGCCTGTAGTCCCAGCTACTTGGGAGGCTGAGGCATGAGAATTGTCTAAGCCCAAGAGCTGGAGGTTGCTGTGAGTTGTGACGTCATAGCGCTCTACCGAGAATGACAAAGTGAGACTCAGTCTCTTAAAAAAAAAAAAGGAAAAAAAAATATTTGGAGCAGAATACTAGAAAATTTGCTAGCTTATGACAAAAGAAGAATGACATAAAGATTCTTGGGCTGGATGCAGTGGCTCCTGCCTATAATCCCCAAAATTTGGGAAGGTGACATAGGACGATTGCTTAAGGCCAAGAGTTTGAAATCAGCCTGGGCAACATAGTGAGACCCCATCTTTACAAGAAGAAATTGAAAAAAAATTTAGCCAGATATGGTGGCACATGCCTATAGTCCTAGCTACTTGAGAGCCTGAGACAAAAGGATGGCTTGAACCCAGGAGTTTGATGTTGCCATGAGCCATGATCGTACCACTGCACTCCAGGCCGGACAATAGAATAAGACAACTCTATCTCAACAACAACAAAAACAGATTTTTGGATAATCTACATGCACCTAAGTCAATGAAAACATATTATTATGGGCATAATGAGGGACATGGGAGTACACCAAGGGCAGTGCTCTTTTAAGTTTAATGCCAAGGTCAGAGGGCCTTCTTGACCTAGAAGGCAAGCACAGAGGGACAGAACAAGCCAGTGGGCTGGGGTGGCCTCCTGGGCCCTGGCACGCTCGCATGTACCTGCGGGACACCCAGCCAGTCATCTGCCTGTTGCATGGCTTCTCGCGCATTATCCACAGGCTTGCGTGGGTCCCATGACTCCCAGTCTGGGCACAGACCTGTCAATAGAACACAAAAAACCTTTCAGCATTAGCTGCCCAAAGAGATTAAAACAAACCATGTGCCTGAATCAAACCTATTTGGTCTCTTAACTCTGAGAATAATTTCTGCCAAAAATCTCAGTGAGTTATTTATTTAATAGGCAAAAAGTATCACAGATGAGCATGCCAGGGTGGAAGCTATCCCACATTAGCTGAGACTTCTCTCGTAGGTGCTATCTTCTTGCATTAAGATAGGGATTGTCCGTTCCTTAAAAGTGTGGCATTGACAAATAAACACGGCTTACAGAAAGGCCGGTGCCTTTTACAGGAGAAATTGTTTTGACCCTATTCCAGGATTTATCTTTAAAAAGCTGGGCTAGCATTCTGTGTGATGCAAAAATCTACTTGCTTAAAGGCACAAACCTGTAATTCTCTTAAGAGCCCTGATAAGCACAAAAAGTACAGAACTGCAGTAAAAATTCCCAGGTTTAAATTGGAATGAAGTATCCTAAAATGTGTCTTTAGATGGAAGGGGGAGGAACTACTATGGCTCTTTGATCTACTTCTGGATGACATTGGCTCTCAAGGAAGAATGAGGCCTTGAGCCAGCTTCCTTCCTCACTCACCTGACACCAGCTAGTTCTGCTTTAAGGGTGTTAGGAACTACTAGCTTACTAAATCCTAACGTGCCCAGCACATACAGAACACTCTGTAAATGGAAAGTATGATTAATAGAGTAGTTCTTTTTTAATTTCATAAATTTACGTGCCATCCTTGTGTAGTGGCAATGCTAATCTTCTCTGTATCCTTCTAATTTTAGTATATGTGCTGCCAAAGAGCATTAGAGTAGATTTCTTAAATTAAAATTAATTTTAGGGGGTATGTATAAACACTGGCTCTGGTTTTTCTACTAAATGAGCACTAGCAAACTCTACCCATCAATCTAAACCTTCCAGTGAGGATAATTACACCCTTGGTGTACACACAACCACTAAGAAAAGAGAGGCCCATCAAGGGCGGAAAGGTCTCCAAGTGGATCCTGACCAAGCACAGTTTCACAGTGATGCAGAAAGAAAGGGTGGAGAGAGCCATATATAGTCAAACCAGTGGTTAATAAAAATGGGTACTTTCCACTCCATGGAAGTTTTTAGATTTTTATGCCAAGCCACCTAGAAACATGTAACATGTTTCTCCAAAGCCATCAGGAAACTAGGCACCAATGTGGGAAGACTCAGGGCTTTAGAGTCTAGAAGCTAAACCCAAGGCCTGCTCCAAGCTCTAAGGCCTCCACTGGGAATTTAGCTAAATGACTGAATTCAATGCTCACACATGTCTATGGATCTACGTAGAAGACCTGCCCTTGGAAGGGTTAACAGAGCTATTTTCAGCTCCATTGGCTATTTTACAATGGGCTAAAACCAGGAGGAAATATGCCAGTTGTGGCGAAGCTAGAGTTCCCACTGAAAACTCAGATGTTCAGGGCCCCTGCATCAACCTCCAGAAGAAATGGTTTTGCCACAATGCTTGCCTGGAGCACAGCTGTCAACCAGGGCTCCCAAGGCTTTGCCGTCTTGCCAGTTCTGGTTGAAGTTGGTGATGGGCAAGTAGGGGATCTTGTTCTGAATCCATCCTAGCAGCCGCTGCTTTGGTGTCTGCTTCTTGGCGTCGTCATCCCCTTCATCCTCCCACACAGGCATGGAGATGGAGTAGTGGAGGATCAGTGTCCACACCAGGCCCAAGATGAGCTTCAGGTTCCCATCCACAATAGCTTTGCTGTCTGGGGAGAAAGGCAGAGCCCGGTCACTCCTTTGGGTCATACAAGGTGAATCGTGTTCCTTGTAAAAAGTGAATGGAGTCCTTACCTATTAGAAAACCATACTGAGATATTTAACAGTGAAAACAATGTGAGGCTGGAGTTTGCTTCAAAATACTTGAGGATGAGAATAGATGAAATATGACTCTAAAATGTTGATGGATGTCATCGGATCATGGGTACACAAGAATGCACTATATGTCTCTACTTTTGTGTATGCTTAAAATTTTCAATAAAAAGGATTTGACAATTTTAAAGAAATCATTTCAGAAATGCAGACAATAAAAGGGGATGACTGCTTCTCTAGAGGCAACACCTGCTAATCTGGTGGTACACACAGTCTACTAGACTCCACGTTAGTGTACACACATTTGTATATGTTTGTTGCCTGAATTTATATTATACAAAAGAACAAATCTAAAAGAACAAATCTTTTCATTAATCATTATGTCCTAGACATCTTTTCTCAACAAAAAGTTATTTGTTTACATTCCTACCTGTGGGTGTAAGAGGCCAGTTTCCCTTCAAATTTCCCCTCTGCTGGGCATTACCATTTTCGTCTTTGCTAGTCTGACAAGTCAGTCACTAGTAAGAGGAAACCATTAACAGTTAAGCTAATTAACTTAATAATTGGGCAAAGTCTCTCTTGCCAGGAGGATAAGCGACTATCCCAAGTCTTGGCTAGTCCTTCCCTTGCTTAACAGAACATGCCACAGCCCTAGCCAGCACCTTCCAGGAATCACTACCATTTGTTTCCGCTTTCCCCTCTCCCCCCACTTGGCTTCTCTGCAGCTCTCCGTCCTCTTTCCAATCTCCATCTGCACCCACCAAAATTCAAACATTGTCTTCAAGATCTCTCTCTCCGTCTCCATTTCTTTACATCCCCTCCCCACCAGATATCCTCTATAGCCATTCTTATTCCACAAGGACCCCAAGCTGAAAATATTGTATCACAAATGTCCTGAACTCTTCCTTCAAACAGCTGCTTTCCTTCCAGGGTGTGAATTCTATCCCTACCTAAATCCTGTGGCAAATCTTTTTCAACATCCTCCCAATAAATACGTGACCCCTTGTCTTCTTTCTCAGAGTCTTTGTCAGCCATGAGGCTGAATCACTGCTCACATAACCCCAGAACCCTCTTTCTCATCGGTAACCTCTGAGCTTCCAAATTCATAGTGGTCCCTGGTGCCCACAACTCTTTAAACATAAGGCACCTTCAGAACTTACACAACGAGTTGACTTTCCACCCTTGTTGCCCCCACACAGTACTCTACTCCAGTCTCAAAGACTCCAGGACGATATCTTGCTTTGAACTCGTGGACCTCTCCATGTGTTCTCTGTATTCCTTGTGATAGGAAGACCCTTCACCCCCTCCTCCTGCAGGACACACCCTGACTTACCACTCAAGCACCTGATCCTGACACTTCACTCTCTGCATGGACTATGCCGGAGTCCTTTCCCTACTCTAGAACTGTGAGCACTTGTAAGGAAGTAACTGAGTCACTTCACCTTGGAGTCCCCTACCCACCATCAGCCACCCGAACATTGGTTAAACTCATGCCAAATCACACTTACTGAAACCCAACTCCAACCACATGAAAAACAGAGGCACCTGCTGATAAGAAGAGTGTGGTATGCCATGTGAAATTGAAAGGAGGGATTTTGTTTTTAATTATCCTGATTATGGTTACTTCCCCTTGCAACAAAAGACCCTCTTCAAAAGCCCACACTCAATCCCAGAGAAATCAGAGGTAATTTCACAATTGCAGATTCAGCCTTCATAAAATTTGATCTAAACTGGACAAAATAAAGATTACCATGAATTGGCTGGTAAGAAACAAAATTCAAGCACTCCTCACTCAAAGTTAAGGTGCCCAGGGGTTTGCTGTGCAATGAATTGTGTAAGTAGTAACTTTTTTTTTTTTTTGAGACAACAGTCTCACCCTGTCACCCAGGATAGAGTGCAGTGACATCAGTCTAGTTCACAGCAAACTAAAACTCCTGGGTTCAAGCAATCCTACCTCAGCCTCCCAAGTAGCTGGGACTACACGAGCCCACCACAATATACAGTAATTTTTCTATTTTTAGTAGAGTTGAAGTCTCACTCTTGCTCAGGCTGGTCTTGAACTCCTGAGCTTAAGCTATCCTCCTGCCTTAGCCTCTCAGTGTGCTAGGATTACAGGCATTAACCACTATGCCTTCCCAAAGTGATAACACTACATAATTCTTGGGGCTCAGAGAAAAATGAAAATGCAGAGCACCTTGTCCAAAAATTAAGAACTACAAGATGGGTGGCACCTTTGCCTCAAAGGAGTAGGGCACTGGCCCCATATGCCAGAGGTGGCGGGTTCAAACCCAGCTCCGGCCAAAAACTGCAAAAAAAAAAAAAGAACTACAAGATAGCAAGAGCACAGCATTAAACCAAGGGTGGGGCAGTTCTGAGCACACAGGTCATGTGACCATGAAGCCAGCCCTTGTTTTGGTCCTGCAGCCAATCCAGCACCAATGGTCTGGATAAAACCCTGGACCCTGCCCAGAACTTGGATATGGGAGAATTCCTCCTATGGAACCAGACATTTCTCCAGCTGAAAGTCCTTGACTGTGACTGAATTTTTTGGATTAGATGTCCTATTATGTGGTTGTATTTGAAGTGCAATTGATTACAGAGTTACCACATACTACATCAGAAATCTCTGATCAAACAATTTTCTACACCAGTTTCCTTTATCCAAGCTAAAAGGAGAAGAGTAGCCTTCAAAAGGTTGAGGGGTGAGGGAATTAAAGTGTATATACACTCTCAGGGTAACAGTCATGGCCTGGTAGCTTCCAGGTACTGTTCTCTTGCACCATGAGGGGTTTGACCAGGCTAGCAAATCTCACTCAGCCATAACATCATTCTGCAAAACTCGAACTTTGCTAAGTTATATGTTAAATACTTTTCCAAAGCAAACTTACAGATTTAATTCATAAATCAAAACATGAAACCAGTTTGCTCTATTTTACTTACACATGTTGATCTAAACCAATAAGACACAAGTCTTTTCTCAAAAAGATTTTAGAAGAAATATGACCCACTTAAAGTCTGAGCCAAATTTATGAAAAAATACAATGCCCAGAACTTCTGTTTCCAATGAATTCAAGGTGGGTGTCCAAATGGGAAAGCCCCCTTTATGGTATCAATGGAATAAATGATACCTTCATTCTGCTATTTTAAGAAGCTGGAGGGAGGGCAGTCCTCATTCCAAAAGTGATTTTGACAGGTGAAGGTTCAAATACTCTACTAAACTTTTGGAACAATAAAAAGATGGCAACTTGCCCTAAAGACCTCCTGGTTCCCATCCACATGAAATAGGAGACTCTGCATGCCTTGAAAATGAAATGCTACACAGCATCACAGGGTCAGCATCTGACCATCAAAGTAGATGCGAGAATTTTCAGACCTGAGTGTGCTCTACAATGTTTATGTCAAGTGTAAACATGGAAAAGAAACATAAGAGGAGGAAAAGGCCAGATCAACTGAATGCAGGAGAGAGTCGCTTGTGGGCCTCTTTCAGGAATAAAATAAACCAGCACCAACCATGCCCACGCAGCATCCTAGACTCTGCTTGGGTTTCAGTGGGTTGGAATCTGGCCCCGGGTTTCTCCTCCCCAAACCCAGCCAATCACAATTCCCACATAATTAGTCCTGGCTCTGGACAACACTGACCCTCAAACCACAAACATTTTCTCAAACTACTTAAAATTATCCAATGTTGCTTATAAATGAGGGTAGTGGGTTTTTTTGTTTTTTTGTTTTTTTCCATAGCTAGAAAGTTAATTTGAGCTACTGCAAATTCTGGGATGAAATGTTTTCACATCACTTTTGTACATCAATCCTCTATGCCAGTGGTTCTCAACCTCCCTAATGCTTCCTAATGCTGTGACCCTAATACAGTCCCTCATGTTGTAGTGACCCCCAACCACAAAATTATTTTTGTTACTACTTCATAACTGTAATTTCACTACTATTATGAATTGCAATGTAAATATCTGATATGCAGGATGTATTTTCATTGTTACAAAGGGGTTGTGATCCACAGGTTGAGAACCGCTGCTCTATGACTTGTAAAGATGCATTCTGGAATAGGTACATTTACGGGGGTAGAAGTCGGGTATTTTTAGGCAATCTCTGGAAGCATCTTAGAAACATCTTTGTGGATAAGTTCCTCAAAAGTCAGGAGATGGTAGCCTTTCACCTCTCTACTCACATGAAAAGCAGAGAGTCAGATCCATGCAACCATCTACATTCCTGCTACTGTCCAGCACGGCGCCATCCAGAGACCTACTGGAAGGCAAACTCAGCACCTTCTCTCCTAGCTGTTCTCATGAACCAGGGTAACAGGAGTGGTGGCCCATTAGGATAAGGCTCCCTGCCCTCCTCTCACCCCCAAGAAGCAAGGTTCAGCCCCCAACCCTCTCTTCTCCAGTGCCTGTTCATTCTGCTCTCCTGGGTAAGGACAACAGGTCATCCTTTGGCCACCATGCACGTAGCTGCTAGGTTAGAAATGGCCACAAAGTGATGCCACAGGAATCAAGGACAAGACCTCAAGACCACACTCTGCACTAGGGCTCGGCCCTTTGGGGAATGGCCACACACTCTGCTCCCTGCCCTCTCAGTGTGGCAACACGCCTACAAGTACAAGCTCTGGAACCAGCAACTCAACTAACTATAGTAGAACCTTGGTAAGTTGACCACCCAAGGGACTGTAAACTGGTCAATACACAGAGGTGGTCAAAATAGGAAACTAGGCCTAATGTACTGATATGTACATGTGGTACATGTCCAGTCTATGAAAACTAGGTCAACTTAAGGAGGTGGTCAATGTAGGGAGGCAGTCAACTATGGAGAGTCTGCTATATGTCACTTTGAACCACCCATCCACCCTCTCTGAACCTTATTTTTCCCCATCTACAAAATGACAACCATAGTCAACAACTTCACAGGGTTGTAGTAAGGAGTGGGTAGGTTAGAGAATGCCAAGAGTTGAACATAATGCTTATCACACAGGAGGCTGCTTAGTAAGTGTGCCCTCCTTCCCTGCTACCTGTTATGTGCCTCCCTAGGGCCAGAAGCCCAGAAGCCATAATCCAAGTGTTGTGTGCAGGTAAATGAGAGGAAGTACCTTGTGAATTATCAGGAGATTGAAATGTTCAATTTGTCCCCTCTGTGAGGCAAGTGATTCATTAGAAAGGCTATGAGCACAGCCTCCAAGGGCCACGCTTTCTTTTTCTTTTCTTTTTTCTTTTACTTCAAAAAGAGGCTGGTCCATGACTCTGCAGTGAACCTGGAACACGCAAGGTCTTTGCAAGGAAGACACTTCTGAGCTGAGGATTTAGGAGAACAACATGGCCTAAGAATCCCTCTCCCCTTAGAGAGACAACGAGAACCACCCAGAAACCAAATTGCTAATACTGTATCAGATGTTTCTGAAAGAGAATATGGCACAAGAAACAGCTATATGGGCCAGGGGTCCGGTCCTTACTTGCCTTCCCACCTTCATGGTGCTCAAGCTCACCCTCGATCCTTGTCCCCAAGCCCACTTGGCTGAGGGCTTCCCCTCACCCCCTTCCCCTCTCCTGGCCTGGCTAATACTCTTCTATATCCAATCCACAAAGCCAGAACAGGGGTCCCTGTCAACTGCTCGCTCCTTGATGTCTTGGGCCCTTCTCTTTCAGGGCACCTACCACAGGTGTAGTCAGATAATCATCTGTGTCACGTCTGCCTCCTCTGCACAAAGTGTCTGCTCTACAAAGTCAGGACCTGGATCATCTTGCTCCCCACTGTCCCCAGAACTTAGCACACTTAACTATTTGGGGGACACACTCAGCCTTCCATCTTATCTCCTCCAGTGCCACATCAGAGGTAGGACAGTGTGTTGTAGAGTAGATACAAAAAGCACACTCATGCCAGATTTTCAGACAGAATCCTAACCTGCTCGGGCCACGGCCACCTCTGAACTGTAGGAGGCAACACAGTATGTGGCACAGAAAGCAGACGGGGAGAGCTCAGTGGGGGTGCAGCTTCTGCAGCTCCGCCACTGGGCACCTCAGTTTCCTCAACTTAGGATGAGGTGGATGATGGAACACAGCTGCAGGGAAGACTAAATGCTGATATTATTATTACTATTATTCTTATCTTCAATGAAAAGAATAGGTTGCTCTTATCAACCTGACACAAAAAGAACAAAGGCAGGGGAGAAAAGTGAAAGCTTAGCAGGCAGTTGTAACCCACAGGTTTGCACCACAGTTCCTGCCCGTGTTGGCGGCTTGGCTGAGCCGACAGAACCAGCTGCGAGGCAGTGGCAGACCCAGTGCCTACTGACATTCGAAGTCAGCTTTGCAGTCTCTCTCCATTCTGCCTTTTTCTGAGACTGAACAAACCATGGCTGAAATGTAGGCAACCTTAACAAACGGGAGGCAGTTGACCCCTCTCCTCAGTTCTTCAGTGAAAACCTGGCCCAGACACAACCCATCCTCCCAGGCCAGGTTAAAGAGGACCATGTCAGTCAGCTGCCCAGGACCTGGGTCACATTCCAGAGGTGCAACAGCCCTTCCATCCACACCTCAGATGACATTTTGAACTGTGCTCCTTGATTCAGGTACCCTGAGGTCGTGGGGCAGACTGGCTTCTCTCCAGTGCCTTAAAACAACAAAAGGTTGTGTGGAGTAAGGCAAACATGTATAACTCGTTGACTCACAGCCAGAAGACCGATGCATATCTGTGACAAAAGCCACTAACATCTTCCCTACCCTCTCCCTCCCAGAAATTGTGGCTTTCAGCTAGATGGCTCTTTCAGCCTCGCTTGAAGTCAGTAGTGTGGCTGTCTCACCAATGGATGGCGAACAATGTGAAGATTACAAGTAAAGTGCACAATTGCTTTGGGACCTGGGCAGCATGCATGCCTCTCCACACATTGTTACTCCCCAGCAAGCCTGTCCCCCAAATATTACAGTCACCTGGCTTGGGCTTCCCCCAGGAGAGGCCAGGCAAGGTGATCCCAGAAACAATGTCCCGCCACCCTAAAGACTCAAAAAACCCACACCTGTACAATCTTTACACAACTGTTTTTGTTATGGAAGTTGAGCTATAAAAAGAGAATGTTCTAGGCAGCCACGCCAGGAGAGACCCCAGGGATAATAAGTGCTTTCCTTGGAAAGCTTCTGCTTGGCCAAGGTTCATGGTTTGGAGTTTCTTTTGAGTGAGCTGAGGAGACATTTGGGCTCCCAAGCCTGCAGGGTCTGAGAAATCAGCAGAGGCCTCCAGTCTCCATCTCATACAGCTGTATCAACATTGTGCTTAACATCTCATACCTTAGAAGAGCACCTGTTGCCCGGTCAATATTTAGCAAGATACATATACTGTTGGTTTTTTGGTTTGGGGGATTTTTCTTTTTTCTTAATTTCAACATTTTTCCTTGACATTTCTTTTCTTTTTCACTATTCTAGTTTAAAAACAATCTTACATTTTTGCCTTCTTTAACAATTAGAATTTCATTCTTGCCAGTGTTTCTGCCCCTATTATTTGTTTTTTCCCCCTAATTTTATCCCATAAGGGTTTTTGCTTGTTTGTTTCAGTTTGATTTATAGTATTTTTGTCTCTACCTGGTGGAGGTGAGGTACTGTGTCTCAGCTGTTTGTCAACTGGCAAAGAGCTGTTGACCTCAAGGGAATCACCCAACCCAGCACCCTCAGAGGTTGGGGGTCTTTAAGGTTGGGTCATACTATACCCCTGTCATACTATACACCTGTATTACTCATGTTTCTTTCTTTTGGAGCCTTTCTTCTTTTTGTCAGTATTTCCTTTCATTCACCCACCTCTTCTTTCTCTTTTTTTTTCTTTTCTAAATCTTTTTTCCCTTCTTGCTCTTCAATCTTCTCATACTTCTGGTCTCGTACCAAAAGGATTCATTAAAACTTTAGGCCAGTGGCAGAGTAACTTAAAGAGCAAGAAGAAGTGAAAGGAAAATTAGGGTAAGGAAACAGATACAAGGCTCAGCGCCTGTGGCTCAACAGGCTAAGGCGCCAGCCACGTACACCTGAGCTGGCAGGTTCGAATCCAGCCCAGACCCGCCAAACAACAATGACGGCTGCAACCAAAAGATAACCGGGCATTGTGGCGGGTGCCTATAGTCCCAGTAGTCCCAGCTACTTGGGAGGCGGAGGCAAGAGACTCACTTCAGCCCAGAAATTGGAGGTTGCTTTGAGCTGTAATGCCACGGCACTCTATCCAGGGTGACAGCTTGAGGCTCTGTCTCAAAAAAAAAAAAGGAAACAGATACAAGAAAGCGCTCATGAAGAAGAATCAGCAGAAACCCTGGCAACATGAAATACCAGTCCAGAGTAACCCCTTCTAGGGATCATGAGGTAACTACAGCAGAGGATTCCTCCTAAAAAGAAATGTTAGAAATGACAGAAGGAGAATTTAAAATACAGATGAAGAAAACAATGAAGGAAACTGCTGAGAAAGTGGAAAACAATCAAAAAACAATGAAAGAAACTGCTGAGAAAGTGGATAATAACCAAAAGGAAATTCAAAAACAGAACCAAATAAGAGATTAACAATATGAGGAATATAGAAAGGATATAGCATAGCTGAAGGAACTGAAGCAGTCAATTAGGAACTTAAGAATGCAATAGAAAGTATCAACAACAGATTAGATCATGCAGAAGAAAGAATCTCGGAGGTAGAGGATAAAGCTATTGAGATAACTCAGATAGTTAAAGAGGCTGAAAAGAAGAGAGAGAAAGCAGAACGTTCACTGACAGAATTATGGGACTCGATGATGAAGTGTTCAAACATATGAGTTATGGGTGTCCCAGAAGGGGAAGAAGAATGCCCCAGAAGAATGGAAGCCATTCTAGAGAATATTATAAATGAAAATTTTCCCATACATCACCAAAGACTCTGACATACTCCTTTCAGAGTGATATCAGTCCCCCGATCGCCTCAACTCAAATAGAGCTTCTCCAAGGCATACTGTGATGAATTTATCTAAAGTCAAGACAAAAGAAAAGATCTTGCAAGCTGCCAGGAGTAAGTGCCAACCGACCTACAGGGGCAAACCTATCAGGGTGACCGTGGACTTCTCTAATGAAACTTTTCAAGCCAGAAGACAATGGTCATCTATCTTTAACATACTTAAACAGAACAATTTCCAGCCCAGAATTTTATACCCCGCCAAGCTGAGCTTTAAAATTGATGGACAAATCAAATATTTTATTGATATGCAAACATTGAGGAAAATTGCCACAATAAGACCAGCTTTACGGAAAATATTTCAACCTATCCTAGACACTGACCATCACAATGGACCTTCAGCAAACTAAAAACCCAGAAATTAAAGGATAGAACCTAGTTTACACAATGATGCAAAAGACAAAACTAAGCAATGGACTTTCACAAAGTAAGATGAATAGAACACTACCACACTTACCAATTATCTCAATAAATGTCAGGCTTGAATTCCCCACTGAAGAGGCACAGATTGGCTGATTGGATTAAAAAACACACGCCATCTACTTTCTGTCTGCAGGAAACACACCTCACATCAAAAGACAAATTAAAACTCAGAGTTAAGGGTTGGAAGACAATTTTTCAGGCAAATGGAATTCAGAAGAAAAGAGGCGTTGCAATCTTATTCTCAGATACATGTGGATTTAAAGCAACTAAAGTCAAAAAAGACAATGATGGTCACTTCATATTGGTCAAGGGAAAAATACAACAAGAAGATATTTCAATTCTAAATATTTATGCACCCAATTTAAATGCGCCCAGATTCTTGAAACACACCTTGCTTAGTTTGAGCAATATGATATCCTATAAGACCATAATAACAGGGGACTTCAACATCCCTCTCTCAGAGCTGGACAGATCCTCTAAACAGAAATTAAACAAAGATATTAGAGATTTAAATGGACCCTAGAACAACTGTGCTTGATAGATGTATATAGAACACTCCATCCCAAAGATAAAGAATATACATTCTTCTCATCATCCCATGGAACATTCTCCAAAACTGATCATATCCTAGGAAACAAAACAAACTTCAGCAGCATCAAAAGAATTGAAATTCTACCTTTGCATCTTTTCAGACCACAAGGCACTAAAAGTGGAACTCAACTCCAACAAAAATGCTCAACCTCACACAAAGGCATGCAAGTTAAACAACCTTATACTGAATGACAGTTGGATGCAGGGAGAAATAAAAAAGGAAATCATTAACTTCCTTGAGTATAACAATGAAGACACAAGCTACCAAAAACTGTGGGATACAGCAAAAGCAGTCCTGAGAGGAAAATTTATTGCTTTAGAAGCCTAAGTTTAAAAAACAGAAACAGAGCACATCAACAAACTCACAAGCCATCTGACAGAATTGGAAAAAGAAGAACAATCTAAGCCTAAACCCAGCAGAAGAAAAGAAATATCCAAAATTAAATCAGAGATCAATGAAATTGAAAACAAAAGAATCATTCAGAAAATTAATGAAAAAAGGAGTAGGTTTTTTGAAAAAATAAATAAAATAGATAAGCCTTTGGCCAGACTAACTAGAAATAGAAAAGTAAATCTCTAGTAACCTCAATCAAAAATGATAAAGGGGAAATAACGACTGATGCCACAGAGACACAAGAGATTATCTCTGAATACTACCAGAAACTTTATGCCCAGAAATTTGACAATGTGAAGGAAATGGATCAATATTTGGAATCACACCCTCTCCCTAGAACTTAGAACTGGAACCAGATAAGGTTGTCCTCTGTCACCATTACTATTAGCCCAGATGAAATAGATCTGAACAGATCAATTTCAAGCACTGAGATCAAAGAAACAATAAAAAATCTCCCAACCAAAAAATGCCCTGGTCTGGATGGGTTCACACCAGAATTCTATCAAACCTTCAAGGAAAAGCTTATTCCGGATCAGCGCCTGTGGCTCAACAGGCTAAGGCGCCAGCCACATACACCTGAGCTGGCGGGTTAAAATCCAGCCCGAGCTCGCCAAACAACAATGATGGCTCAACCAAAAAAATGGCCGGGCGTTGTGGCAGGTGCCTGTAGTCCCAGCTACTTGGGAGGTGGAGGCAAGAGACTCGCTTGAGCCCAGGAATTGGAGGTTGCTGTGAGCTGTGATGTCACAGCACTCTATCCAGGGTGATAGCTTGAGGCTCTGTCTCAAAAAAAAACCCTCTGGGCTCACAAAGTTCCCTACCCTTTTTATA
>CAUYRH010010095.1:0-12087 GCA_963574655.1 Perodicticus potto
GGCCCACCAGACAACAATGACGGCAACCAAAAAATGGCCGGGCATTGTGGCGGGCGCCTGTAGTCCCAGCTACTTGGGAGGCGGAGGCAGGAGACTCGCTTGAGCCCAGGAATTGGAGGTTGCTGTGAGCTGTGATGCCACAGCACTCTACCCAGGGTGACGGCTTGAGGCTCTGTCTCAAAAAAAAAAAAAGAAGATGAAAAGGTAATCTACAGTCTGAAAAATGCTTGCAAACCATATACTCAACAAGATTAAAGATCTAGAATATATTTTTTAAAACCCTCAAAACTGAACGGTAAAAAGTAAATAATCTAGTTAGAAAATGGATAAAAAACACAAATAGATTTTTCGCTGATGAAGATATACAGATGGCAAATAAGCACTTAAAAAGATATTCGAAATTATTTTAGGGAAATGCAAAAATAAAACCACAATGAAATATCATTACACACTGTCAGAATGGCAAAAAAAAAAGTGACAACAGTGAGTGCTGGTGAAGATACAGAGAAACCGGATCACTCATACATTGATTCAGGGAATGTAAAATGGTACAGCCATTTTAGAAAACAGTTTTGGTGGTTTCTTAGAAAATTAAACATGCAACTACCATATTACCATTACCCAGCAATTGCACACTTGGGCATTTATCCAGAGAAAGAAAACTTATGCTCACACGAAAACCCGAATGTGAATATCTTCAGCAGCTTTGTTTTTAATTTCCAAACACTGCAATCAATCCAGATGTCCTTCAGTGGGCAAATGGCTAAAGAAACTATGGGACATGTATACCATGGAATATTACTCAGCAATAAAATGGAACAAACTATTCATAAACAACAGCCTGGATGAAAAAACAAACCCCAAAAGCTTACATACTATATGATTTCATTTATATAACTTCCCTGAAATGACAAGTTTATCAAAATAGAACAGATGAGTGGTTGTCAGGAGTCAGAAATAGGGAGAGAGAGCAATTGGGTCTTAACACATCAATAGGGAGGACCCCTGTGTTTATGGAAATGCTTCGTACCTTGATTCCATGAGTGTCAATATCATGTTACGGTGTCATAGCATGGTTTTGCAAGATGTTGCTGTAGGGGAAATTGGGTGCAGGGTGCCTAGGATCTCTGCATTATTTCTTACAACTGCATGTGAATCTATAATTACCTCAAAATCAAGTATTTAATTTAAAAATATTGGGAGCTCAGTGAGTATACATGAGTCAAATGCGTAAATGAGTTAATAAAGTAAAACTACTCAAATCTCTCCCTCCCTAAACTGGTATGACTTTAGCTTGCTATTGGATTGCCTTTCTAGAACTTGACATCAGGTTAAAGATGGATGGAATATCTTTGCGTATATATTTTTAGTGCTGTTGAGGACATCATCTGATATGACAGTTTGGACTTTATTCTATTCTGCCTTTTATTGTAAGCCACCCCAAATCACTTTGTGGAAATAGATGGGATCTAAGTAAGTAATTCGAAAGTCTGTGATGCTTGATTCTCCTCCAAGAGACCATGAGGCTTAAACACACATATAGGGCACTAGCATATGTTTAGTCATAATTATTTGGAACCAGATTTATACTTTGAAGCCAGTTAAGTTTACAGAGTTTGTGGGCAAGGCCATTTCCTACCTTTGTATAGTAAGAAAGGTGATTGGGCCGTTTTCACCCCTGACCGCAAGTGATGAAAGTCACCATGGTGGCTGCTTGAAGTGGGGAGAGTTTATGTTCCCCTTGCTGGACAGAGCTAATCTCTTTGGTCCCTAGTCATTTAAAATGAGCCTCACCAAAATCAACTTGAAATTTTGAAGACTTAATATTGGTTATAAGGATCCAAAGTTTCTGTTTGCACTTGTGTAAGATTTAAAGAGAATAGCAATTTGGCTTATGATCACTATTCTTTTGACTTCATTAAATAATCTCCTGAGATTAGACTTAAAAATAGAATGGCCCACTCTGGAATTGAGGTCATGGAAATAAAAATGATTTCATGTTTAGTGGGACTTGAGGAGCACAAAATTAGAAAATCCATGACCTGATCCTGGCCCATCTCTTCTTCCTCTGACTCAAATCTCTCCTTCTCTTCTTTATTATTTCCCAAGAGATTCATTGTCTCATGAAAAATAGTAGTTGGGCTTAATCTTTCATTTAGCTGCCTTTTGCTTGCATTTCCTCTCTGCCCCAGAGCCTCACAGATTACGAGATTCCAATAGGCCCTCAGATGTCAGATGTGGAATCTCGCTCGCTTGCTACACAGCTGACAGGAGTTCCTTCTTTTAATGATGTGAGCATGTGGTTTTCTTTGCTAAATGGAAACCACATTTCACAGAGAGCCTCTAACTTAGAAGATGAGGACCAATGGGAGCTATGGGTTTTGTCGTGTTCCACACCCCATCCTAGTCTCAGCCTGGTTGTTCATTGGGCACCTGTGGCTCTTACCATATCTGCCACTGGCACCACAGAGCCAAACAACACTGACCCTGAATGTGATTTTAAACACTGTAATGCAACTTCTTTGTTTTATAGGTGAGGGACTGGGATTGGGAAGATGAGGTGCTTTTTTACAACTGAAATAGTGAGAATATGATTTCTCATACGACAGAGGACTGACCTTGGGAGTTAGGGCCAATTTAGTCTCAACCTAGTAGTGCAACATTGGGAGAGCTATTTTCTTTCCACGTCTCAGTTTCTTATCTGTACAATGAGGGAATTGGTTGGAATTATCTCTGCCTTTGAAATGATCTCTGAGGTTGCAGATGTCTGAGATAGCTTAGGCGTGGATAATCAGCTCCGATTGCCAAGGTGTGAGTCTTCTCCTTACCACCCACAGAAGGGTGAGCTGGTACCGGCATAAGAGTAAGACACATGTTTTAAAGCCACCTTCTTTGGCAATGTCTTCTTAATAGTGGTAGCAATTGAAAGATTTACTAGCACACATTCCTCTCCCAACTGTGGCCAACCCCAGTCTGTCTCTTTGCCCCATCACTGCCTCTGGCCTGAAAAGAACTCAACAGACCAGGGTGCCCAGCACCGGGGTGCCAAGCTCAAGCCAGACTGGAGTTTTCCCACAGTCCTGGTCTTCCCACTTGGCTTATTTTAAGAAGAGCCCTGCCTTCAGCTGGAAAGGTTCTGCCGGCAAACTGAAGTGATCTAACAGGTACATCTTAACACATAATACAGCTTGTCCGAGTATTTGTCAAACAGTCAGCCTTAGGGAACTTAAGGTGACAATTTCTGAGCTCCTCTGCTTTAGACATTTGGCATCAGCGTTTAATTGTGAGTGAGCAAAGGTTCTTTGGCTTTTTGCAAAGTACCCCCTTGACAAAAACTGCTACCAGTTTAATTAAAATAACAAGCTAAAAATGAAGCCAATCAGTCTCTGCATTCCACTTCATTTCAGGAAATTCTAAATATAAAAGGTGAGCTGTGTTCCCAGAGAGCTGAGAGTGAATCCTAAAACTGGCTCTCTGTTGGAAACCAGTTCAGAATTGGAAGCCAGCCAGCTGCCCCCTTTCCCATCTAAGCAGCATGCAAGACAGAGCCTTAGGGGGCAAAGGCTATTATTTCAAAGACGTTTGCATGGTGGGTTCCTCACAGATCTGTCTTGACCGGCCCAGGCATCTGACCACAGCGTTTGAGCAGGTTCAGAGTTCTGCCCCACACTGATGGTTAGGGATTGACCAAACTCAAGGGATAGTGTGTCTAAGGAAAGAAATGACGGCTTTGCCCAGTGCCATGCGCCTTGGATACATGCATTGCCCATTTTCCTCACCACTGCTTGGTCCACCTCTTGGCTCACTGGTCCTGACACATTGCTCACCCAGTAGCCGTATCCCTGTGGAACTCTGCCTTTGAGACTATGATGACCGGAGCAGCCACTTCAGAGAGTGACTTTTCGCCTAGTGCTGACCCATGATTTCATAATTGTACATCCCAGATGGGCACCACCTGTCGTTACACCTTCCCCTTCCTCCCCCTGTCTGTTTCCTGAATCTGACTGTGGTTAGCGCACACCCTGAGTTTAAAATGCACACTCCAAGCTGGCTTAGCATATAGTGCATTATCCTCTTTTTAGGAATATTTATTGGGTACCCATATGTGTATGGCATTTTAAACAAAGTTAAATAATGCAGGCTATGCTATTTAGAAACTTAAAACTTGAAACAGATCACAGTTGATGGGTTAGTTCTTTGGGAACAGGTCAGTGAGGAGAAAGATAAAAGATTTCAGCTCTAAAAGAATGTTAGAGGTCACTTAATCCAACCCCTCATTTTGTAGATGGAAAAATAAAAGCAGGACACCTTTAATAGGTCAATACACAACTCATCAGTGGCAGAACTAGTCCTGGGTCTCCTTTAGCCAGGTGCCCCCCTGGTGCACTTTCTGTGGGGTATAGGAGTTAGTATAGGCTTCTTCCTGTGAGCTTTTAAACAAAGGTAGGTGCCCTTGGTTTGATCCTATAGTATTGGGAAGCCCTAAAAGCCCTTGGGAGGTTTAAAAAAAGAAGTAAAACTTCGAAAATGGCCAAGTAGGCACAGCTGGGACTTGAGAGAGGAGAAAATTTCCATAATCAGGTTGAGAAATGTTTAGGACCAAGATTATGAAGTGAGAATGCAAAAAAGAAAGAGGATAGTGTTACATGTACATGGTTACAGTCCATTCTAATAATGGTGTGGAGTTGCCCCAAATGGAAGGACTTGGTAGTTTCTAACCAATGCACAGTTTATAATAACAGAGATAGGCTTCTGTCTTCAGAGATATGAGGTGGTTAAAACTAGATTAGGGCCTTATACGTGAAGGACTTCATGCAGACAAACAGTTTAATAATGACTTTATGGGCGGCGCCTGTGGCTCAGTGGGTGGGGTGCCGGCCCCATATACTGAGGGTGGCGGGTTCAAACCCGGCCCCGGCCAAATTGCAAGAAAAAGATAGCCGGGCGTTGTGGCGGGTGCCTGTAGTCCCAGCTACTCGGGAGGCTGAGGCAAGAGAATTGCCTAAGCCCAGGAGTGGGAGGTTGCTGTGAGCTGTGTGACGCCACGGCACTCTACCGAGGGTAATAAAGTGAGACTCTGTCTCTTAAAAAAAAAAAAAAATGACTTTGCGATTTGAACGTGACTATGGCAGCAGTAGTGCTGGGACGCCAGGGATGTAATGTGAAGTTTCAGATGCCTACACTGCAATATATAGAGGCATCTGGCAGTAATGACAAAAGGCTGACCCCAGAACATTTCTCTGAGGTAAAAAGAAAAAAAGGTTGAATTGAATTGGAGTGAGGGTTGGATGAGGGGAGGGGGTGAAGTTCTTGTTCTTCTGGCTGGGAAAATGCTTTACTATATACATAATCGACTTCGTACTACACTAGGGCTCGATTAGAGAGGGCCCATCCCACTCTCTTTCACTCTGTTTTGATCCTGTAGTCAGCTGCAGAGTTACAGATGAAGTGACAAGGATGGTATCTTGATTGTATCCAGCTGCTTAGAATCAGTCAAGGGCAGAGAGGCCCCTCATAAGGAACAGCGCTCACTAAAGGCTCCAAAGGAATCTGAAATTCAGGACACCTCTGATGCCTTCTAGAGCAGCAGAGTTTAGCATTCTGTGACCCAGTGTCTCCAAATTAGGTCCCTGAGAGAAGTCAAATAAGTGAGTTCAGCTGACAGTAAGAGGACTGAAATTTTAACAACATTTGACCCTGAAATTGAGCCAATAACATTATTATGGCGGCACACAGGGAGCTTATAAAGAAGAGTCCCTAGGGAAAGTGATTTGAACTCCCTTTGCAAGGAGTAGAGAGCTGTACTGACTCAAAGTAAATGAGGAAATGCAAAGAGGGGTCAGCTGAATTGGAAGCCGTTCTTCCCACTTGCCCATCCCTGCCATTTAGTTATGTGTGCTTGGCGCCTTTGAAATCTCTGTACCCCACAGAGGTGAATCAGTGATCACGGCATTGGTGCACCTTGAATAGGCAGGTGCTTGGTGCTGAGAAAAGGAAGCTGGCAGTGTATTGAATGGCGTCTGCCTGGGCCCACAAACCAAGTAGAAGTTACGGCTCACATACTGTGTTGCCGCTTAGGGCTCTATAAAACTGTAATAGTATCATATTATTTTAATGTGCTGAAATACAAACCCCAGAGTAGAGAGAACACAGCAGCAGTGGCATTACACATCTGAGAAAATGTTTGACATGGATTCATTTGTCTGCAGCTATTATGATGATGCCTGTGGCCAATTAACCCTGTTGGTTACAACATGGTGTTAAGGAAGCCAAGGTTGTGGGTTTGAGAGTCCTGTTAGGTGATCTGGTTTTATACAAATGAAAGCTCTTTTACCCCAGCCACACCCAAGACCTAGGTCAGACATCCCATAAAAGCATAGAGGTGATCATAGGGAGGCCTGGGGAGGATAGCGTGATGACTCAGCAAATACCCCTTTACCCGCTTCTGGAAAAGTAATTTAAAACATGTGCTTTAGGGGTGGCAGGTTAGTATGATGTTCTTCACACACAAAAGATGGAACATTATTATTATGGTAATGGTTGATCAACACTGTTGTCGGTTTCCTTCCAGAATTAAAGAGTATACAGGCTCTGGCTGTGAAGAAAAGAAAAGGGTCTTTGATCCTCTGTCATCCTCAGCTTTTCGCTTGCTGAGATTCTGTGATTCATGCATTCAACAAGTGTGTATGGTATGCTGTTGTGGACTAGGCACTGTTCTTTGTACTTGGGATACGTGAATAAGGCAGCCTCTGTCCTCTTTGTGTCTTTGTTTTTTTTTTTTTTTTTAATTATTTATTTATTTATTTATTTTTTAGAGACAGAATCTCACTTTATTGCCCTTGGTAGAGTGCCATGGCATCACAGCTCACAGCAACCTCCAACTCCTGGGCTTAGGCGATTCTCTTGCCTCAGCCTCCCTAGTAGCTGGGACTACAGGCTCTCACCACAGCGCCCGGCTATTTTCTGTTGCAGCTTGGTCGGGGCCAGGTTCGAAACTACCACCCTCAGTATCTGGGGCCAGTGCCCTACCCACTGAGCCACAGACTCTGCTCCTCTTTGTGTTTTAATTTTGTAGGAGGAAAATAGATTTTACATAAACAAACAATAAATAACCAAAATAATTGCAAAAAGTGAACATTTGGTTAAGAAAAGCCTGAGGTTGAGGTATGTGATGAAGAGTGGCTGGTTGGGAATAGTGTTTGCCTCACCTAGGAAGCTGTGAATTTGACTCTTGAAGTAGTCGATACTTAAGCAGAGACCTGACTGATGAGAAGGACCCAGACTTTGGCAGAGCTAGAAAACTTTAGCCAGAAGAAATAGCAAGTGCAGAGGGCTTGGGGTCTGGTGGTGGTTGAAGAACAGAATGGGCACTGGAGCATGGGGAGCATGGTAAGAGAAGAGGTGAAGAGTGGGCAACCCTTTAGGACATGGAAGGAGTTTGGATATTATTAATCTTGGTGTGATAGGAAGCCATTTTCTAATGGTGGGACGTGACCTAAAGGTTTTTTTTTTTAGGAGGGGGTGTTATAGGTTGAATTATATCCTTTGAAAAAAAGATATATTGAAATCCTGACCCTCAGTACTTCAAAATGTAATTTTATTTGGAAATAAGGTCTTTTCAGGAAGTCATCAGGGTGGGTCCTGATTCAATATGACTGAGGTCCTTGTGATAAGGGGGAATCCTGCCCTGAGGGAAGATGGCCCTGTGAAGATGGAGGATTGGAGTGGTTCATCTACAAGCCGTGGAACACCAGAGACTGGCAACCACCACCAAAGCTAGGAAGGGCAAGGAAAGATTCTCCCCCTATAGGTTTCAGAGAGAGAAATCAAGGCTGACTCCAAGCTTTTGGGTTTGAGCAATTGGCTGGATGATTTATTGAGATGGAAAAGATTGGAAGAGTGACTTTTGGGTGGGGGATGTAGAATCCAGAGGTGTGTTTTAGATATGCTAGGTTTGAGATGCCTGTTGTTTATCCAGGTGGAGATATTAAGTAATGGCTGTTTATCTCAGGAATGTTCAAGGCCAAACATAAATTTAGAGATTACCAGATTAAGATGGTGTTTAAAGTGATTGAAACTGGATGAGATTACTTAAAGAGAAAGAGTTTGCAAAAGGGAATGAGGCCTAGGAATGAGCCCCCAGGAACTCCATTATTTAAAAGTCTGGTAAGCAAGAGAGATGGCGAAGAGGCAACTAGCAGATTGTCAGTGCTCTTTAATGGTATGGGCCTCCTCTCTGTTGAGGTTAAACTAAAACATGGGAAAGGGATTGGAAATACCTCATCCCCGGTATCCCATAGATACCCATAGCCAATCCCATAGCCATTCTTAGATATGGCTTTAATCCAGTAAAGTCATATCTAAGAAGCTTACCAAGTATAGAGATCAAGTATTTGTTTTCAGTAATTTATAGATTATAGAATCAGAGAAATCTTCTATACCTTAGGCTGTCAGCAGATATATGTTGAGGAGAAATAGATGGTTTTTTAAAGAAATGGAGATTATAAATTTTCATAACCACCAATTCAATATAAATCAGGGCAGCTGAGTTGCAGGGTTCCATTTAGTCTCCATTTGGTCATTCATTAAGAATCGAACCTATTTCATTAATCATATCTTAAGAGATTGCCTACTTTGACTCAACTCAGTAAGCTGTTACTCCACACTACTTAAAATTTCTAAGCATGCACAAGAGGATTTGGAGGAAATCAGAATCAACATCTGTCTCTGAATATTGGCAGAATAACTAGCTTCTGTTTAGTCTAATATCCTCAGAAGCCTCAATACCATGCTTAGGTTGTAATGACTTGGACCTAGGGAGTACGTTGATATCTATTTAGATAACTCGTCACAAGGATTGGTTGTCTGATTTGGGAACTGATTATTCACGCACTTCTGTCCTTAGGTCTGGCGGGAATTTCCTGACCGTTTGGTGGGTTACCCAGGTCGTCTGCATCTCTGGGACCATGAGATGAATAAGTGGAAGTACGAGTCTGAGTGGACGAATGAAGTGTCCATGGTGCTCACAGGAGCAGCTTTTTATCACAAGGTAAGAGGAGGATTCAGGCTTGGGGCAAGTGTGGGTCTGGGCTGACAAAACTGAAACTCTGACACACATTTTATTTGGCCCAATTAAATTTTCCATATCTGCTGCTGAGTTAAGGAAAAACAGTTCTATGCAGAGGGCTTAGAAAAGTCATGTGGTAAGATAGTCTATTAAAAATAAAGCTTTCATTTTTCTAATTATTAAAATAATACATTCTCATAGTGGGAAATATGAAAATTTAACAGAATAAAATTAAGAAAAGTTACCTATAATCCTATCATGTAGCGATAACTATTATTATATTTAGATGCTTTTTCAATTGCCTTTTATTTATTTGCCTATTCACCAGAGACAGTTGTAAATATTCTCATTAGCGTGCTTTTTTCATATGTTATATTGTGAGCATTTTTTCATGTCATTAACATTTCTTCATAAACCATTACTTCTTAGCATAATTACTAAAATGCCCTTGTATTAACGTTCTATAACTCATGCGTAACTATTTCTCTATCATTGGATATTTAAGTTTCTAATTGTTTTGCTATCTCAGATAATGCTTAATATCTAATGCTTAAGTAGTGATTAATGTCTGTTTTTATAACTGCCTTTACTCAGGACCATTGTGTTAGAATTCTGGAAATAGAATTAAAAAGGGAATGAACATTTGGGGGATTATATATGTTGGTTTCAGTATTCTTTGTGCCAATCGAAAATCTCACTAGCAAAATATAAAACTAACTTTTTTACCATGCCCTTTTCTGTGTGAAATATATATTCACACCCTTATATATATTTAAGTACATTAAACTTAGCTATTCTGATAAGTAAAAATTAATCTTTTTACCTTGGATTTGATTATGAGTAAGATTATGAGTAATTCTTTTGTATATTTTTTTATTCCTTATATTTTCTCTTTTCTAGGAATCATTCCTTCATGTTTTTGACTTTTTTTTTTTATTAATGAGAGATTGGATAATATGTATTTGATTGCAGAATATGCAGTTTGATGGTAGAATGCTCCCTAGAAATATATGGTTTACTTGAACAATAACTAGTTTGTTGTCCACAGTAGCATAAGGAGCTGGTGTAGGAGAGAGATCTGTTCAACTCAGTGCCGTAAATTTAATTTATCTATGTATCAGCTGCTCATCAGTAGTGCTGAGTGTTAGCTGTCTTCATGTTCTTCAATGCTCTAGACCTAGAAATGGGTTTTTGTTCTTAGCAAAAAAAATTTCCAAAAGCTAAGGTTTGTAATTCTTAAGGTTTATGGTAGTACATTGTGTATACTTTGATTTTTGACCCATTAATTTATATATCATATATGTGGGTTATAGTAGTTTCAGATTGGCCTCATTTTTGTTCTATTTTAAAAAGCACATACCTTTGAAAAAGAATGAATGTATTAAAGATGCTTAGTCACTTGAGCAAAAGCATTCTAACCTTCCCCTTTTTCCTCTTTATAGATACAGCCTTGTGATTAATCTTAAAGGAGAAAGCTTGTCCCCTTGCCAGGGCTACATTGCCTCTTACATTAGCCAAAGGGAAATGGTATTTGAATGTTTCTTCTCTTTGTTTTACCTGACAGTATTTCAATTACCTATACACTTACAAAATGCCTGGGGATATCAAGAACTGGGTGGATGCTCATATGAACTGTGAAGACATTGCCATGAATTTTCTGGTGGCTAACGTCACAGGGAAAGCTGTCATCAAGGTAGGAGGCTCTGCCACTTACCTGCTTTATGATTTGGGGCATGTCTCTATTCTGTGGTCCTAAGAAGTTCTTCTCACTATAATGAATAATTGAACTAGATGAACTTTAATCTCCCTTTCCTTTCAGTGGGTTTTTGTTCTTAGCAAAAAAAATTCTGAGATTGATGCTGTCATGTTAGAAAACTGAAGCTAGGTTTTGACAGTTTCAACTAATTTTTTATACAGTTTCTTTAGTTACAGTTTTTAACTTTCAGCATAATAGATAAAGGCTATGATGATAGATTTATGAGTCACATTTTAAGAAAAAATTTAATTTTATTAAATTTTAAGGCTTTTTAATTCTGTGAAGGAAAAAAGTGGAAACTTAATAAACACCTGTATATGTAAAAATAAAAACAAATTAAAAAAATTTTTATTTTATTTTCAAAGCTGATTTGGAATCTATTTCTGTCAGCTAAAGGATGCATTTACATCTTAAGGTAACAGGAGTTTTATTTTTATTTACATTGAGAAGGTTGTATGACTTGTACAGTTATGTAACTATAGTTGTTCTAACCACTATTTTTAAATATCAATTACCAGTTTTTAAAAGTACATATTAAAAGCTGAGAATACATGAAGCTATGTAGAGAAAGTACGTTTCTTTGTATGAGTAAAATCATCTTGACCTTTTTTTTCTTCTGGATTAGAATTTCTTTTTTCTGTTTTTTTTTTTTTTGCTTTGTTTTATTTTATTCAACAAGTATTTGTTTGTCTCCTGTTGTGTGCATGGTAGGGCAAAGTACTAAATGTAAAATTAAAATAATCTTAGAAATGGGATGATAATTTAGGCATAACATTACCAGAAAGGAAAAAAATCAATAAATTTGACTAATGGAAATTAAAACCATCAGCAGACAAAATAACACACTGAAAAAAATTTCGTAACAAATATGGCAGATAAAGAGTTGATGCCCTCTCTCTATAAAGAACTTAACACAAATTAATCAGAAAACACTAAGACCTGATAGAAGAATGGGAGCAAAAAAAAATTTTTTTTTTTGCATATAGATATGTTTATTTAGTTTCCACTTTTTGCCTTCACAAAATCAAAAAGGCTTAAAATTTGGCTCAGCGCCTTTGGCTCAACGGGCTAAGGCATCAGCCACATACACCTGAGCTGGCGGGTTTGAATCCAGCCCGGCCCGCCAAACAACAATGACGGCTGCAACCAAAAAATGGCCGGGCGTTGTGGCGGGCGCCTGTAGTCCCAGCTACTTGGGAGGCAGAGGCAAGAGACTCACTTGAGCCCAGGAATTGGAGGTTGCTGTGAGCTGTGATGCCACAGC
>CAUYRH010010096.1:0-14041 GCA_963574655.1 Perodicticus potto
TCCGATGCCTAGGTCAATTACATGTGAATTTCCTAGGCCTCAATTCCATGAATGGACTCAGTCCATTCATTAATACATTCATTCATCTTGCCCCGCGGAGGGAACTGTGTTCATTCACGGATACATTCATTCACATTGCCCCGGCGGAAGGAACTGTGTTCATTCATTTCCTGGCCAAAGAACCCAAGCGCCTATATATACCCCGAGACTAAGAGCCTAAAAGGGGGAGACAGGGAAAGACCGGGAGAGAAACGGAGAGAGCTTTTCTCTCCCCACTTGAGTTCTCTCTCTCTACCAGGAGCTTTAGTGTTTTTTGAATTCTTTTCTATAAATAAATTCTGTCTTACCACCGATCTGTGGTCCGCAGATTTATTCTTCAAATCACCGAGACCAAGAACCTGAAATTCTGGTATCACTACTCAGGATTGTGGGGAGAATTCAATAATATGGATTCAACAAGTTTGGGAACCATAATGCAATTCGATCTAAAATGTGTTTAAGCAACACCAGTGGCAGGAAGACATCCTGGGTTCCACCGAGAGTGGCTGGTGGGTGAGAAAGACCTTGGCTTTGAGGTCCTGGCTGCAACTTTTGTCAACAGTATGAACATGGCACACAGCCTGGCCAGCCCCCCTGCTCCAGCTGTGGAGTGAGGGCAAATCACACTGTCTCAACACCCCATTTCTTTGAGGGTTCAGACAGCCATCATGCCTGACACAGGGTGGACTGATGGTCAATAAACCTAAGAAATATTAGCCCCTTCTCACCCTTGCCTCCGGGACTCACTGTTTTATTACTATTAAAATAACTTCATGCATCTTAATACTGAAAAGTGGAACCTGAAAAATGGTAATTTTTTATAAAGTAACAAAAGTAAATCAAGTTAATCTTTTCTGTGCCATTTAAACATTTCCTAAATGTTCTACTTGGCGGGGAAAGGAGATCTCGGGCCTTTGTCCTAAATACCCATTAACCCGAGCTGTGAACTTTGGCTTCAGAATTGTTGTTATCGCTCCCATAGACACCAACTCAAATAGTGAAACCAGCCAGACTCAGAGAGCTGGCATGGTGGTGTAAAATTATCTTGCCAGGGTGTAAAAACTGCAGCTTTTAAGACAACCCATGAGTCAGCAATGGGAGTGAAATGTGAGCAGGGAGACAGTCATGATAAGGCCAGCGACAGGGAGCGGTGACCACAGGGGCCTCCGAGGGAGGATCTTGGTGGCTTTTTGAGCAAAGTTGTTGGGGAGAGGTAACAGGACTGCAAAATGAGAGCTGTCCTCCTGAAGGGACTGGGGGTATCCCCACACCCCCCACAGACACCCACACACTTTCTGCTAATCTCTTCCTCCTTCTCCTCCCCTCGAATCTCTTTTTGTTCCAAAAATCATACTTGGGGGCCAGAGTGGGGGGAGACATCTCACTTTAGTAATACTGCCAATCCCCACCCCCACCCCCACCACCACATTTATTCTTTCCCCGTCTCTGCCTCCCCAGAGCCACAGAACTCCAAGGATCCATTTTAGGAGGCCACATTTTGCCCCCAGCTTTTCCCAGGAAGATTGAGGCCCACCCCATTTATGGAAGCAGTCACAAAAGGAATCCTGCACTCTAGCCCAGCATCGGGATAAACAGGCGTCGTGCTGGATGGATCACCACCCGCCTAGAGTTTCCACGAGCAGCGCAAACTGGCCGTCCCGTCCTTTCTGCCCTGGGCTCAATCTGCCCCGGCTTCCCATGCACAGTGGGCCTCCAGAGCTCCGGCCACAGACAGGGCTACTCCTCCAGCCTGCAGAGGGAAAGGGATGGTCACATTGCAGGTTTTATTAATCAGGGTTGTCGCACAATCTTCTACGTATATCTAAATCAACTCAGCTGACAGCTATTAAGACCCTGGCGGGAGGGCCCGCTCCAGGCCCACGGAGGCTGCAGTCTCCTTCAGGAAGCTACACCTCCCGACAGCTCTGTGAGTTCTGAGGAAATCTCTGCTCCTGGAGCCAGGCTCCCGGCCTCAGCCTTGGTGATGATGGGCTGCAGAGGGCGATGGTGCAGGACCTGGACAAGAGGAGTGCCCCCAGGCAAATGCGGCCCACAGTGGCCCGAGGAAGCTGTCACAGGATGCTGTCACTGCCTCTCATTTCATGTTGCCCCATCTGCAGTTGAGCCCCTGATCTCTGCTTCGCACCATATGCCCCAAAGTTCCAAAGTTGACAAAGACTGATCTCACATGACTCTACCAGGAAGTGCCTTTGACCCCAGGTCTGGATCAGTTGTCACACTGGGACCCTCAAGAAGGAGCTAAGGGTTGTCCATGTTAGCGATGTAGAGAGAGCTCAGATGCCTTATTCTGAGTTCAGTCCACTAACCATCTCTTTAAAGAATGATTAGAAAGGAGAACTGTGGCCTCAGCATCCTGCCAGGGAGAGGAAGAGAGTAACAGACGCCCATGGTGTGAGCTGGACTGAGACTGCCCCAGATCTGGAAGGCAGACGATGGGCTGGAAGGGTAAGTAAGTGAAGTTACACAGTGACACACTCAGGTACGCCTTCTGTGATCCCCACATTGCTCCCAGCTAGTTTGAGTCAGGACCAAAGACAGAAAAATCTTATTAACACAGGAGAGAAGGGTTGAGTCATTCCAGAATGTCTGGCTCACAGCGGACATCATTACGGGCCTGAGGAGGAAAACATGGCGGCCTCTTTTTATGTGCAGTTATTGGCTGCAGTCTCACCTTTACAACGTTGGAAGAAAGAATGACACGGCTCACACATCCAAGAGCAAATAAATCAGGGAGGTTCCCTCCTGGTGCCTGAGTAATCAGATGACAGCGTGACTGGGATCTGGCGGGAGGCCTCTACCCGCACCTCCTGCCGGGCTGTGGTATTGAGAGAGGGTGAGGTGCCTGCAGCTCCTGGGGCTGCTGGGGGCCCTGCCATCTTCAATGCTCCTGATTGAGGTTCATTAGGGCCAAATGGATGAGTAAAGGAATAGAACAAGGGCACATTGTGTAACTTTAAATGGTTGGCGTGGGTTCTGCAAGTGGTAAAGTCAACAAAATAAAGATGAACCATATGCCTTGTGAATCATATGCCTTTATTTATGCTCTGGTGCTTCTTTTCCTGGTTGGGCTGGTTCCTATCTGAGCCCTTTGGGGGCCATTGAGGGTGTCTGAGGGTACAAAGTCAGGCCTACTTAGAGACCTTGTGGCCCCAGGACAGTCGGTCCCAAAGGCCTCTGTTCTCTTTAGCTGTCCTCACAAGAGGGAGAGATTGCTGAGATCACCTCTGTGGAGTTGTAGGTCTACGCAGCCATCCTGAACAAGAGCTGCTCAGATGAGGACAGTGATGATTACAATGATGGTGACAACGACGATGATGATGGTAATAGCTAACATTCTTTAACATTTTAAATGTACTGCAGTCTCACCTTTACAACTTCTGAAGAAGGAATTACACGGCTCGCACACCCAAGAGCAAATAAACGAGGGAGGTTTCCTCCCGGTGCCTGAGTAATCAGAGGACAGTGTGACTGGGGCTGTCGCACTAAGTTACGTGGTTTACGCGCAGGATCTTATTTAATCCTTAATTAAATAAGGATTTGAAATTTCACTCCGTAAAATATATACCACATACACTTCTCATTTTAGGTGGGAAACATGCTGGCGAGGAAGATACTGATAAATCCAGCTCTAAAACAGAACCATACCGAGAAAACGCACCAGGGGTCCTGGCAAAGACATGCCTCTGAGTTCCATCATCACAGTGGCTGTGCCTTTGGGAGTCTGTGCAGACTCTTGCTCTAAATTTTATTTCAAACTTTATCATTTATCACTGCTTCTACTGTGACCACTTCCATCTACGTAAATATCTCTCGCCCCAACTACAAATAATAACTCATATTATTGAGCTCTTCTTGGGTCCTGGGTATTATCCTAAGCACTGTGTTTGATGACTTAGTTTCATGGCAACCCAGCGAGGTACAAACCATTGTCAACTCCAGTGGTACCACTCACACTGGACTCCAGGAGTTGACCCCCCCAAGAGCTGCAAACAGGGTAGCTCTCCCTATGATATTATCACCTCCACTTCACAGGTGACGGAGCTGAGGTGTAGAGGAGTTAACTTGTCCATGCTCTCACTGCTCCTCCATGGGATGGGCAGGCTGTCAAAACTGGCACTCTGTTCCAGAGCTTTAACTTCTATGTTAGGCCCCCTCTCCAGCCCTCTCTTAGCCCCATATTGGCCTCTTGCCCTTCTATATTCTCTAGTAGCCAAAGTGATCCCTTTTTAACACATAAACAATATTTGTGACTCAAAACCCAGTAATAGTTTCCATCAGTCCTAGAATACAATGTGAATAAACTCCTTAGCATGCCCCACAAGTCCTATGTGATCCCCCCTCTCCCCACTCCTCCAGGCTGTATCTGACAACCTCCTCCCCAGCTCACTCTGCTCCAGCCCTTTCTGATCCTTTATTTTCCTAAGATCACACCAAATTTGTTCTGACCTCAGGGCCTTTGCACATACTGTTTCTTCTTCCTCTGCCCCATACTTGCCTAGATCCTCCCACAGGTCTACTACTCACCTTATTCAGGACTCTGCTCCAATGCCACTTTCTCTAGAGAGGCTTCCCTGATCTTTCCATGCAAAAGAGCCCCCCTTATTTTCCTCTGTCTTTTTTCATAGCACTTAATAGTACTCAAAATTACATTATGAATGTATTAAGGTATTTTTAGCCCTTAAACATAAACAAGGATTTTTTTCATCCTCAACACTGGGTCTCCAGAGCCAGAAGAGACCCTGGAACACAGTTGGAGCTCAGTGAATACCAGGTGAGTGAAGAACTGAGCAAAGTTTCTGCAGAGCAGGGCCACCTCTGCGCCAGCCCAGCACCCGCAGTCAGTTCTCAGTGAGAAACCACAATGCAAGGGAGGATGGAAAAGCAAATGGAAGAAGGGAGGAGCAGAAAAGCACTGTTCAAATTTTAATTTAACAACATTTATTATTTCAAGCAGAGAGGTACATATTATCTCGTGTAATTCTCACATCCTGTAAAGTAGGTAATTTTAGTGAGAAAAGGCAAATATGAGGATGAGGGGCAGAAACACATTTGCATTGATTCCTTGACACGCTATTTTTTAAAAGCCCACTATATTATAAAACAGATTTTGATTTGCTTATCTATATGTAGCTCAAACCAAAAGATCTTTGTGTTTATTTTTTATGATTCAACTGCATTGACCCTACAGCCTATTTAATTTGTGTTTATTTTTACTCTATTTTAAGAGAGAAGGTTTATTTCTACCACTCACTTTTCTCTCAGGCCAGCTTTTGAAAGATCTGTATGTCGATCCAATTCATTGAACATCTGTGAGTTTCCTCTGTAAATTACTTTGTCAATTTTTGTGCAGAAGGAGCCTGAGTTTTTCTAAGAATGTGTCCAAACTAAAATGTTGCTTAATAGCACCATTAAAACAGCATTTAATCACTTGATTATTTACATCACCTGCTGGGGCAGTGACCTGACAGCCTGCAAAACTCAAAGCCTTCATAGTGTCCTAATCTGAAATTTGAGAGCCCTTGACAAGGAGTCTTCCTTCCTTATTAAAAGAAAATAACTCTTCAGTGGGTTAGGCTCCTCCTTGTCTAGCAAGGCACAGGCTGCTTGGTTGGTCTGTGGTTAAACTTGAATTTGCACAATAAGGATGTGGCTACTGTTGCAGGATTGTACATAACAGCGGTATCTTATGAAGGATGGTCTTTGAGCAGGGTCCCAGTTTATGTGACATGCCCAACAGCTCCCCCACCAAAGAGCCAGCTGCTGAGCTGACTCCATGTACCAATGGGAGCCCATAAATCCAGATTGGGGTAGATTAGGATCAAAGGTCACCCTATCATAGCTCACACCCACTCTTAGTGCTGAAGTAGCCCACAGGTTGCTTTCCAGAAGCATTAGGGCTCTCAAAGGCCTAATAACACTAAAATAATAACTTGACCTTTACCAAAGACACTTAACTCCTGAAAAATGTAAGGGTAATGGAAATGGCAAACCAATGTTATTCGTAAGAGAAGTTTTGGGGGCTTATTCTTTCCTTTGTATCTTGATAAAGGGAAAAAGAATTTGCATATGCTGCTGAACCTCAATTCTCATTCACCATAGTGTCCTGGGCACCAAGGAAATTTGAGGGAGACCCATTCCCCTTAGAGATTTCTTGCTGCATCTGCCAGAGTTATCCCTTCACAATAAGAACCTCCCTCGATGTTATTTTAAACTTATGTGTGCTCTGAACAGCTTACTCCTGATCAACTGCATACTAGGGTGAAAGCTGAGCATGAGAGGTTGTTTTTTAGTGAAATGAGCTAACATTTGCATAATACACTATAGCTTAATACTCTATCTGGGGCAGGGTATGATTATGACCTTTTTTGTAAATGGGAAAATCCAGATATAGAGGGATTGGTAACTTATCCAAGGTCATATAGCAAGGAGAGAAAGAAATGGAACTTGAATTTTGATCATCTGACTTCACATTACAAGCAAGCAAGACTAATTAAAGTAAACCTAAGCAAACCCAACTCTCTGGGTTTAATACCCTCAATGCAAACACTAGACATAGGTACTATACTTTACAGTTTACAAAGTGTCCTCGGGCTATCCAGGGGGCACTCATGGCTAACAGAATTGCCAGTCTACCCAGAGCAGAGGTCAAGACCTGACCAGCTTCAATAGTCTCAGGCAAATGCAGAATTTAGAATGATCCAACAACTTCTTTTCATAATAGTACTCTAAAGTTAGCAAGGCAAAAGGGATCTCACATTCACTGTATTCTTATTTCATAAAGCAGTGGGTTCACAAGAGATTTGGGAAAATCTTCCACAAAAAATGTTTAACACAAACATTGACTCCCTCAAGAGATATGATTTAAGTACTTGAATATTTAATACTTCTGAAATGCCTCATCTCCTGATAGTCCCTGACAAATGGGGTGCTACTCTATACACCTCCCAGATCTCAGAGTGAACATTACACTAAGGCCCACCACCACAGCCTTCTGCTCCCCTCTTTTGCAGACAGGGAAAACTTTTGGCATGTTGTTATTATTATTATTATTTTAGAAACAGGGTCTCTGTTGCCCTAAGCTAGACTACAGTGGTGCAATCATAGCTCACTGTAGCCTCAAACTTCTAGGCTCAAGGGATCCCTCCACCTCACCCTCCTAAGGTAGCTGGAACTACAGGCATGTGCCACCAGGCTTGTCTAACTTTTTTTTTTTAAGAGATGAAGTCTTGCTGCATTGCCTAGGATGGTCTCAAACTCTTGGCTTCAAGTGCTTCTTCCACCTTAGCCTCCCAAAGTGCTGAGATTATAGGTGTTGGCCTCCACATCTGGCCTGGGCATGTTATTTAACACCTATGACAGAAATTGCTAGTTGTGGGACCCAATAGCCATCTTTACTCCCTTGAGTTCAGAAGCCCTCATTTTTATTGGGGTAATGGCCACCTAGAATAAAGACTGCCTTTCCCAGCCTCCCTTGCAGCTAGATATGTCCATGTGACTAACTTTTAGCCAATGAGATATAAGTAAAAGCAGTATGTGCCACTTCCAGGAAGTGTCCTGGAAAGATGAGGGTGTACCTTCCTTTGCCCCTTCTTCTTTCCTGCTGACTGGCATTACGGCAGGGATGGCTGGAACTCAAGTAGCCAACTCAGACCACAAAGCAGAAGCTAACACTGAGCGCACAGGACAAAAGGGCTCAGGTCTTGACTCTATATAATACCATATAAGCTCTGGATTGTCTATTGCCAAAAAAAATTTTTTTTCAATTTTTGGCCAGGGCTGGGTTTGAACCCACCACCTCAGGTATATGGGGCTGGCGCCCTACTCCTTTGAGCCACAGGGACCACCTGGCAAACTTCTTTTATTTGAGAGAGAAATACACTTTTATCCTATTTAAGTCATTATCTTAGGTTTTTCTGTTACAGACCATCCAAACCTAAACCCATCTGAAACATTTCTGAGCTTTGATTTCTTTCTATGAAACGACCATGCCATAGAGTTACTCTAAATATTAAACAAAAGGCTCTGTTATTAAAAAGTAAAGTTATAGCTTGACACATGGGATGTGGTCAGCTTTTTTCTTTTCAAGCTCAGGGTTGAGAGGTTTTGCTGCAACTTTTACCAGGGTGCTTTAACATGTATGTTCTCTCCAGAGTTCTTCCCCTGATTGATACAATAGCATCTGGTGGCACTGATCTAACAGCAGCTGTTACTCACGGACAGCTCGCCACATGCCAGCCACCATACGGTCACTGCATAACTAAGATCTCACAGTATTCTTATGACTGTGCCCTGTGAGGTAAATGACATCCTCATTTTGCTGAAGGACTTGAGTGTCACACTTGCCCAGGGTTACATAGCTCATCCCCAGCACGGCTGGGATCAAATCCAGGCCTGGCTGGCTCTGGAATCCATGCCCTTGGCCTTCCTGTGGCTTGCTTTCTGAGGGAGCAGAAGGCCAGGGAAGCAGAAAGAGCTTCCTTATGTTCACCCTGCTTCTACCTCTGCTACCACTCAAGCCGACATCAGGGTCCTTTTCCAGCCCCGTGCTCCACGGAGGGCAGAGGCCTGGTCAGCAATTTGCTCTCCTCAGGTCCTCGGATTCTGTGAGAAGTGCGACAGAATAGTGCTTTTCACCATGGCTGAATCTTGGCCTCTGGCCTCTTTCTAGTGATTCTGACTCCACCACATAAACACACCTGGGAACTGTGTGGATTTTTGTTTTAAATAATTAGGAATTATTGGGAAGTAAGGATCAGCATTTGGACCTATAAACTATCCAGAAACTTTACATAACAGTATATTAAATTGAATCTTTGACTCAGCACCAGACACAGTATGTTTGTAATCTGGATTAAGGTGTCAGATTTCCATGTGTGTTTCAAAGGAAACTTCAGAGCACCTGTTCCATAACTTAAAGCTGCTCACCATTTAAAGAATTAAGAAGGGCAGAGAGGGTGGGGAGGAAAGAGGACTCTGTGAGGAGGATTTATCTGGAAAGTGCTGTTTCAGATCCTTCTCTCCTGACCCCTGAGGGAGAGAAGATTGCCTACTTCCTCATCCTCCAAAGAGCCTCCAGTGTGACCCCTAAAATTGGGGACAAAGTCTGACTCTGCTCTGGGAGTCCACAGGCTGAGAGCTGAACTGATCACCTTCCTTGGAAGCCGAGCCAGGATCCCGGGCTGTGGCAGGACTGGCCGGCATGCGGAGTCTGCCTGGGCAAGGCCTACGTAGGGAACCGCAGTGGTCTGTAAGGAAAGAGACCCGTGCTGGATGGTCCTGGATGTTGTCCTAAGGGCCTCCTGGAGTGGCTGAGAGATCCTAACAGCAAAAAGTTGGAGGTAAATGCCTGGGAACTGAAGAAGAAATGCCAGCAAACCCTTGAAATAGAGATGCCCTGACTTGGGGTCAATAGCACTGCCAAGGGCACTGCCTGGCAGGCAATCTGTGAATCGCTCAGGAAACACACCAAGAGCCAGCTTCAGATGACTGGCCATCCCTAAGAGGTGGAAGCAGCTTACGACAATCCCAGTTGAAGTAAGGCTTTCCCCTCTGCCCTCCCCACAGGCCTGCCCCACAGAGACTGGGAAGAAGCCACCCAGACTGCCACGCAGCTCTCCACAGCACGCGTCCAGCCTTAGCAGGCCCACGGTGGAAGGAGAGAGGGTTTGGTAACTTACCAGGTTCAGAGTTTTGATGGCTCTCTTGCCACGGACTTTTCTAAATGTGCAATTAAGTCAGTATTTACTGCTTAAAAAGACTCTAGAATTCTCTCTCACTTAAGAGTAAGCAAAATGTCTTGGGACCTGCTAAGTTCTCAACCAGAGGCCGGGAAGGCTCACCAGTGATAAACACGCCATGAAGGAATGTTGAGAGGTTACATATAAAGACTCATTTTGATTACTTTATGTCTCTGCTTATACAACACACCGGCAACTCTTGTTTATATGTTGAGGCTCACACAAACACAGCTGCCCGCAACAGATCAGGAAGGCCTCCAGTGTCACATCAGAGGGAGCCACTGTGAGCTTGAGATGACACAAGGAACGTGCCCACCCCAGTCAGGAGAGGAGGCAGATTCTCTGTGCTGGGAGAGAACTCTGTCAATTTTTCCTTTGGGCCAACTTGTTCCAACCCACAAGAAGTCCGGCAAGGAACCACCAAAGCTGCTGGTGGCTGAACCCAGGGTATTTCAAAAGCAGACCCGGGGCAATAATCATGAAGCCCCTAACATAATGATCTTGAGAACATCCACGGCTACCACACGAGATCCATGAGCTTGAAAGAGCTTCGAGGTGCTCACTGAGGCCCCTCATGTGAAGTTTCCCAGAGCTTTCTGCCTTAGAGGACGCTCACTCCTACTTTCTCTGTCAGGGACAGCCGTGTCCTTTCCTTGGAGAAAGGAACTCTGTGCCTCTGACTTGCATTCAGGGAAGGGTCAAGAAAGGAACTGCTGGTTTTCACAAATTCTTTGGCTTGTAGCTATCTTTCTGTCCCAACTCTACATGACATTCTTCCATCTAGGCCACCACTATGACCACTACTACTGAGTAGCCCCCAGGGCTCATCTGGCCAGGTGTGTACACATTTATCTCACCTGAAATGTATTTTTTAAATTAGGTTAAAATAAAACAGAAATAAACTAAGAGAAAAATATATCCCCATGGTGGGAGATAGAAAAACACAGGGTTGTTATTCTGGAATAACCAGCCTCTAGCCATACACTGGCTGTCCTGCTGACACAACTCCAGGCCCTGGGTTCTCATTTTATTTCAATAATTCCTGAAGGACCACACCCCAAAGCCTAGTTCTTGTCTGCCAGGACAGAGTTTCAGGGAGGAGGAAGAAGTCCATGTTACTTGGATAATGGAGTTGCTTGGAGGAGAAATGAAATGCATCCTCTCCCAAGAAGGCAATTGTTTTTGTAATAAACAAAAGACACCAATTGTGCCCATCATAGGCGTCCAGTCCCTCAGTTCCTCTCCTACAATAGTTTCTAAATGACTACACTCATTCATTCAACAAATAATATGGAGCACCTTCTACATGCCGGGGCCTGAGTGAGGCACTGCTGGTTTGGGAAGAAATAAGGTACAGCTTCTGCCCCTGAGGAGCTCACAGTCTAATGGGCAGGACAGTCATTACAAAGAAGGACTGAAGGAGAGTTTGGCATGTGGGGCCCCCCAGGATGCTGACGGAGTCAGAGCTTAGCACCCAGGTTGCCTTTGGGACCCACATCTGTGGACAGGAAGATGCAGGATGAGCAGAGATATTAAGCTGTCACACAGGCCTGATGGTGGCCTCTGCAAACCCACAGGGAGCTGTGGCCCTTCAGAGCTGTCCTGAGTTAGACCGAGACAGCCTTTACACTCCACACGGATCAATCTCTGAGTTGGGGGCACCCAGCCATTGGGCAGCTGGGGTAATCTCTGAGAAGCCACCTACATCTAAAAGCCATCTACTGACACCTCTTCTAGCAACTGGGTCAACAAGTCCTTCAATAAAAGAGAAACGTGGTGATGCACTGCAGTGCCCACATGTCACGCAAAGTGCCCTGAGAGCAGGGCAGTAAACTGCGGGGGAGAACCACGAAGACTCTGCGGAGAAGAGGCTTGAGCAGTGATTTTCAACCGGTGTGCCATGAGAGGATCTTGGGGGCGCTGTGCAAATTTGTAAAGATTGTTGATCTATTGATTTTTGAAAGAAGTTCAAAGCACAGTAAATATATTGCTTTATTATTTCTTTTGATCAACATAATTTAAGTGTGCCCCGGAAGTTTAACTATAGGTTCAAGTGTGCCATGAGATAAAAAAGGTTGAAAAACACTGTCTTAGAGGATGAAAGGCACTTTCCAGGCAGAAAAGGGGGGAAAGTAAATTTGAGTGATGATGTGCACGGGCTACCGTTGCCTGTAGACTGTGGAGGGCCTGTTGGGGTGCAAGTGAGAAAACATAATTCCCTCCTCATCCCACCTCCATCCCCTTTGTATGAAAGCCAGGAAACCTCAGCATGTCCCACAAACACTGGAGGTGCACTGGTGGATAAATGTTTAGTAAGCTACTCTGGCCAGAAAGAAATCTGATCATAATCACCCAGCAAGCAACTCAGTAGTTACTGGTTATTAATAGACACGATATCTAGTTATTAATAAACACCTGCCTATTTGGCTGCCTCATTCCTTCCCAGGGCAGAAGTCCGGCAGCTGCAGTGGGTGTCAGGAAAGGGCAAGAACTTTACACCAGACAGACCCGGCCCCAGGCCTGGCTCGGCTGCTCATTTGCTGTGCAATCTTGGCCCAGTCATTTCACCTCTCTGAGCTTTGGTTCCATTGCCTGTAAAACAGCTAAACTCCCCAGGGTTGGTGAGACTAAAATGAAATAAGATACAAAATAGCAAACATACCACATAACAAATAGCGTATACAACTGAGCTATATATATTGGGAATCAGTTTGCAGCACTGGACACCCCACTAGGGCTGCAGGGAATGACATCAGCCTATTTGAAGGTCACTACTGCTTTCTGTCACTCTGTCTTAAAATACACCATTACCACTAGTAGAAACCTGAGGACCCCTGTGTGTCCTCAGTCTGTTCAGACAAAGCCACAAGCTGGTAATGAATGGAGACTGGGAAATAAGCGGCCTCATTCTTTCTCTTGCTAGCTCTGGACTGAGGTTAGAGATGGTTGCTTGGCAACAGCATTAAGAAGACTGCTCCTTCCCATCAGGGAAGAAATGCCACCACGCCAATCAGCACTCTTGGTTTTAAGGATTATTTTGATGCTTTTTTTATACGAAGGAGATTTTATTCTGGGGTACATTGAGGGCATTCCTCGAATGGTAATTATCACTGAGTTGAAGGAAAAGCTATGAGATACGGGGTGGGGGTGGGGTGGATGGGACCTACAATTTGGTGCTCCTGTTCACTCTTTTCATGGAGCGGGTTATTCCGGAACAGAGGCAGGATGACCAAAGCGGAGCTACACAAACAGGCCTCTGTTTTATGCTTGGCAGGGAAAGCATGTGACCTCTTTCTTTTTAAGTCTTTCTAAGTCCCAGCTATTGTCCTGCCACCATAATGGGAACGAGGCTCCAGAGCTACTCAGAACTGGGGGTGAGAGATGACTCAGAGCATCTCAAATTACGATGGCACCTACCGTGAAGGGTGAGTTAGGAATTTCTGGACTGTTCCCAGTGAGCTGGCCTTCCGGAGTTATGTGGTCCCCTCTGCTTTCTGGAGGGGACACACAGTTTATTCCTTCAGCCCACAGCCTGCATGCTAATTGCTTTTGCAGGTTGAAAGCACTCAGCAGTGAGGCCTTACCAGTCAGATTTTCCGTGAAAAGACTGAAGATATTTTAAGATAATATGATTTCCTCAGCGGTTTCAAATGCTTTTCAAGGTGGAAAACATGAAGGAAAGAGAGCTAGCCAGATCAGGTGCTCCTCTCAAGTTCATCTCACAACACAGGTTTCCAATTAGAGAATTCTTTTTAAGATCAACTGAGATCAGCTTTCAGTCAACGTCTAAAAAAAAAAATCTAAAGCATTCAATGTACAATAAAATCCAGCATTGCAGGTAGAGTGAATGCAAGCCTGGGCACCATTACCCGGTCTCCTCCCATGCAGGGATGGAATTTACACGCACCCCTGCCTGATACCTGTCCACCGGTCAGCACCTGGTGAACTAGACCTGCCCTAAAGTTCACAGCGGCTGCCTGAGCCATTTATTTTTATTTATTTATTTATTTATTTATTTATTTATTTATTTATTTATTTTTTACAAGTGAACAGTTTATTAAGAATTAAACAAAGGTATGATGTGATACAATACAAGCAAGACACTCAAGATAGGTATAATAGTACTACTCACACAAAAACTTAAATTTCACCTCAAAAAAAAATCACAAAACAAAAGAGAAAGCAATCTCATTGTTATAAGATAAGATATTTCATGTAAAGTATTAACTCTGCCATTTATTTTT
>CAUYRH010010097.1:0-61191 GCA_963574655.1 Perodicticus potto
CTGGTGTGACCAAGTACTCAAGTGGGAGCAGTGAACATCAGTCAGAAATTAAGGAACTATATTTTTACAAGCTTTGGTCAGGTTTTCACTCCTGGGTCAATGATGGTGCTTAGAAGCACATTCTGTCCTATGATTGCACCAATGTACACAATTATAATTTAATAAAATTATTAAAAAATTTTTTTAAAAAAATGTCATTTGTTGCAGTATTTTTGCAGAGGGTCTGGCCAGAGTTAGGGATTTATTATTCCCACAAAAATACATGACATAGTAATTTTTTTTTCCTTTTCGTGTAGTTCCTATAATAGAAAACGGAAATGGATAGTCTGTGGGTCTATTTCTGGTAATGGACATTTCAGTAGTTCTTATCCCTGACTATAATTTCACCCAGGGAGCTTTAAAAAAAATCTGGATGCCTAGAATCCATCCCTGGAGAATCTGATAGACTTGTTTCTAGTACTAAAAGATATCTTCCTGAAAACACTAGCCAGAGTTGATAATTCTGTATCAGGGTAAGAATAAAAGACAAAAGCTTTGTTGGTTGAAAAAGAAAAAAAAAAAAAAAAGAAGAAGATGGACACTGTTGAGAAACTTATGAATAAACAAGGGGGATTCTAGAAGGAGAGTTGGGCAGATCAAACAATAGATATCCAGTACAAGAACACAAAGGGATAGTTTCCATTATATCAGGTTTGTTTTGAGACCCCATAATCTCTCTCATTCATATGATTAACAATGATCTATCTGTTCCAAATATCAGATTGCAGGAGGTTCTTCAAGCAGGTCAGATTTCCTGGGCCTACTTCTGCTGTTGCTTACAATCCCTTCTCACAAAAGGTGTCCTTTTAGTAGTCACAAAAACCCTTGATACAATAAATTCATCTATTTACTCCACACCAAAGGTAGTGTTAGATGTTAGTTAACCTTTATTATTGCTACAGAAAAAAAAAAAAAAAAAAAACAAGATTTCTCTCTTCTTTCCTTACGATTATAATTCTGCATTCCTAAGTCTCTTTAATAGGCTAACACCTTTACTAAATATCTATAAATTACATTAGTATTTTCCTTGGCAATCCTTGCCCCCTCTACACATTGCCTTCGCTCTGTCTTTCAAATCACATTGGGTCATGCAGAGGACACATGCTAAATGTTTGGATTCCAGAATTACAAGCTTCACAGCAAATTTGTATTTGCATAAAAGCAGACTCCTTTACAGACATTAGACACACACAGCAGTATCCAGTTCACCAACTTTATTGCTGTTCATTTCACCATCCTGCTGTAGCTCTTGCTGAAAAGTGTAACATAAATCTCAACAGTATAAAAGTAGTATCCCATAATCACTCGTGAAAGAAATAAGATATTACCTTTTCCTATGATACACATCAGTGATGTAGTATTTGTTAAACATTTTATGATTTAGAAACAAAGCATGATAAAATCTGATTGAACATTTTATCTAGTTATCTTGAAAGATAAAAGTAGAAGGCAAGCCAAAAATACATAGATATATATTATATTTGGGGTAGAAATGCTATGACAGCAAAATTGTCAAAATACCTGGGTATAATGTGGCAGCATAACAAAAATGCTTGGATAGCTAGAGATTTCCCCACGTATTTTAAACCAGACAGACATAAACACATATTCCACAGACAATGTGTTCACATTCCAAGCTCATTCTGTGACTTGCTGAACCAGCTAATGGAATACTCCATATTTGAAGATTTACACTAAGCTTTTTCTTTCCTATTTTCCTTGTACCACAGGAATTGTGGATGCTGAGTGAGCTCAGTGGCTCAATAAACAACTTTGCTATCTAAACAAAATAAACCAACAACAACAACAAAAAGAAAAACTCACCCTCTTTGCTAGCAAGATGTTTGGAGTCATTCCAAGAAAAAGAAAAAAATATATATCTGGTCAATGGAGAGAAGGGACCACATTGAAAGGTAAGCACTCCTATTTTCACTCTGGTCATAAATCATTATCCACTCAGGCATTGATTAATTGGTCTTTCTCAAATCCTCCAGAATTCTTATGAAAATCTGGGATAAAAGACGATTACACTATTAACAGCAGACAGAAAGGGATACATTTTCAAAATGTTGTCTGGAGATAACAGTGCATTAACAAATATGTGCCATATTCCAAGAAGCATTTTGGGTTATTTACATTTTGAGCGTGATTTAGTTCCTTTTGTCAAAGTCTTTATATACTCCCTTTCTTATCTTAGCTCTACAACCAAGCCTGAGAAAGTGAGAATGACATGCTCTAGGTACTTCACCTGTCAGAGTGACGCCAAAGCATCCTGGCCTCATTGAAGATATTTGTGTTATGATGTCTAACTCTTCAGGGTCTATTGCTAATGATCAGGTTTTGCATTGGTAAATTAACCTGGTATCTCAAGTAGATTAGAAATGGGCTAAAACAGCTGTATGCCTGTCACATATGGTCAATCTCGTGGAGATCAGGCACATAGTCTAACAACAGTTTCACTTGGAGAATTGACAAGCTTTTAATTCGAAGCCTAATGTTTGCTTGTTTCTGCTTTTCTGTTCATCCACATTTTTTTCCTCACCTCACTTTATCCCTCAATGTCTGCATTTCTTTCACATTTTCATTTGTTTTAGAGAACATTTGTCAATACACTTTACAGCTTAATAGTTACCATCATTAATTAATGCATATTGCTCAGTAAAGAGCAGCTATCTCTATAAATTTATAAAACCACTAATTCATAGCAGAAGCAAAAGAAATAGACCAACAGAGCACATTCAAGAGTTCAGACAGAGAATGATGCACATACAGACACTTCATATATGACAAAGAATTATACATGAATAGCTTGACAGATGACATTAGGAAGACTGGCTAATTATATGGATGAAAAGAAATCTAAATGTCTATTTTATACCACAAAAGAAATTTAAATTCAGGTAGATTAAAGATGAATGAGAGGTAATACTATAAATCTAGTAAAAATTTAGGAGCCTATTGTCACCCTACTCCTGGAGTACATATAAAGGTTTCACAAGATCTCAGAAGCAAAAAACCTGAAGTGTAGAGTAGATTTGGCTATATCAAAACTAAATGAACAGTATAGGTTAAATGTAAATAGCTAGGTCATGATAGTACACCATCTTAGTTCCAAAAGTTTATAGGATTTTAATAAAAGAAAGAAGGAATTGGGTAAATTACTAATGGTATTAAATTCTAAAGTCTTCTATTCATCAATTTCCAAAGAAAATGCCAGGTAAATTTACATACAGTAGATTTGGCTAGATTAAAACTAAATGAACAGTATAGATTAAATGTAAACAACTATGGCATGGTAGTAAACCATCTTAGTTTCAAAAGTTTATAGGATTTTTTTTTTGAGACAGAGCCTCAAGCTGTCACCCTGGATAGAGTGCTGTGGCATCACAGCTCACAGCAACCTCCAATTCCTGGGCTCAAGTAAGTCTCTTGCCTCCACCTCCCAAGTAGCTGGGACTACAGACGCCCGCCACAACACCCGGCCACTTTTTGGTTGCAGCCGTCATTGTTGTTTGGCGGGTCCGGGCTGGATTCAAACCCACCAGCTCAGGTGTATGTGGCTGGCACCTTAGCCCGTTGAGCCACAGGCACTGAGCCAGTTTACAGGATTTTTAAAAAAGAAAGAAAGAAATGGGTAAATTACTAATGGTCTTAAATTCTAAAGTCTTTTATTCATCAGTTTCCAAAGAAAATGCCAGGTAAATTTACAAAATTGAGCTTTCTACTAAATTAATGTTATTTACTGAATGTAACAGTCAAAGTATTACTACATGTTCGTCGTTCGTGTTTTAATTATAAATGTACACCTTTGGCAAAGGATTGTTCTAAGTACTGTTATAAATACTAAGCGCTGGAATCATCACAATATCCATGTGAAGATGGGACTATTATAACCACCACATTTTACAAATGAATAAAATAAAAAGAGGTTATGTTACTCACCCCAGGTAAGACCATGAGGAAATAGAGACAAGTCACTCACTGAGCTATGAATCCAGACAGTCTGCCCACAGATCTGCCCAATCAACACCTATCCCCAATTGCCTTCCTCAAATTTGTATGTAGGAGTAGCATTAAACATTTTAATGTTCTCCCTTCTGGAAAATTTTTGCCTTTTTCTTTGATGTTTTTTTCTTAAGCATCTCAAAAATTTTACTTACAATGATGGAAAAAGAAAGCAACTATTTCACTTCATGGCAGTTTAGTTCCAACATACCAATGTAGCTTTGCACCAAAAATTACTACATTTTTCTACAATGAAAATATATTTTCATTCTACTTCTTTTGATTTTTTTCCTAATTAATCTATAAATTAATGCAACTAGTTACATAATTATTACCTTTTGCAAATATTTAAAAATTGTCTGAAAATTCAATGAGTAAGAGAATTAAATAAGATAAGAGTACATTTGGCAGTATATAGATTGGATGGGCTTTAATTAATAGCATTAATATGGAGTATTTGTATAGGCTCTTTACAAATATCAGAAGAACAAGTCGGTGGATACTAAAATTTATGCAATAGCTTTAGTAACTTTGGGGGATAATTAGCAACTGAAATACTGTATATTCAAAAGCATAAAAATGTGTATTACTAATCTGAGAGACAGGGACCACACAGAAGTATAAGAATATGCCAGAGGAAAGACTTATCTTGCATAGGTGTATAAATACACGCCCTTTGCAAGTTGTAGAATCATGACCTGTCAGCAGTGGAAAGGCCCTTGTATATCATCTAGTCAAAAAACCTATCCAGCCTTTTATTCCTTTATACTACAGTTCATTCTGCCCTCATGCCAAGTAAGAAATCACCCTCTTTGAAGAGTTCTTGATGTAGGAAACCCAAGACTTCCTGACTGAAATAGTTTAGTGAAAAATGAAGATGATTCAGATTCAGGCTTTCTTGCTTCTCATTTGGGCTGGACCATTCAAAAGTAGAGATACAAAGTGTTTGACCTTGCATGGTCCATGTTTCCTTCTCTGGAAAAAAAGAAAAACTTTAACATGATAAATGTAAGATACAATTCAACCCATATTAAGTTCTTTCATTCTAGGATGTATTTGTTTTTTGGACAGATTTCCATCATAAAAGTCTTTCTTATAGTTAGTCAAAATTGATTTCCATGTCATTATCACCAAATATCTAGTGACAATCCTTAAAGATATAATAGTTCCTTGTTCTGGATACTTCTCACTGCCTAAGAAACCAACCTAAGGCATAGTGTCTAAAAAAACAACACAAAACAAAACAAAACAGCAAAATAAATTTTGATCACAGATTTACAAGTTGGTTAGGGCTAAACAGTCACCAACTTGTCTACATTGTACTTAGCTTCAACAAGGGAGGCCAAAGTTTGGGAACTAAAATAATTTTCAGTCAAACATCAGATGATTGATGCTCACGTTGAATGGACCTTAGGTGGGGCCGAGGGCCTGAATATGTACAGATGGCCTCTCTTTGTGAGCAGAGACTCTGTTCTCACAAAATAGTGTCTGGATTTTAAGGATAATTATCCCAACAGACAACTGAGGATGCTCTATTCCCTTGAAGAACCTGGCTATGGATGTCACTCAGTGCCATTTCTTCCTCAATCTATTCATGAGAAGTAAGTCATGACATTTGCAGTTAGGTGAGGGGAAGCATAATCCTGGGAACAGTCACAATCCTGCATGCAAAGCCTCTTACATATTTACATATTAATATAATATTTCCTTCAATTTCCTTTTTTTTTTCTTTGCAAAAATGCATTATTCGGTTTCTTTAAACTTTCTATTTGACTGTATTTTGGGTTCCCCACAGCATTCTTATGACTTCACATCAAAAAAGGTATTGGTTTTGTTAAATGAGACTGCTATTCCCAAAATTGTGAAGCAGTTAAGTCCCAAAATATAGTTCTGAGATCTCTGTGATAGGAAAAAAAAAGCCGAAAGTCGTCAGTGGGTTTTCAAAGATGTCACAAAAAATTGAACAGGTCACACGAAGCAAAGACTCTAACGATAGACAGACTAAAACTTCTCCAAGAAGGAGGTGCAGTGGAACGCTCCTGCCTCTATAAAACCACTTCACTCCTAATTTATGCACTTTTCTATCTACTAACCAAGGGTAGCTTCTATCCAATTAGGTTTCACCAAAGGTTGTATCTTACTTAACTTTCCACCCCGATTCTGGTCAGGTGCTTCAGACCCCAACGTGCTATGTTAAAGTAACCAGGTGCTACATTGTCTGGGACATATGGGATTATGCAATGTGGGGCAATAGCTGTGACAGGAATCTACTAGCAGGAATAATGTCCAGAAAAACAACATTCATATCTGCATTCCTTCACACATGCTCCTAGATAAATCAAGAGAACGGAGCTAAGAAGGCTGCAGTGTGGTCAAGTGGGCCTTACGATAGTCTCAGAGGTGTGCAAGGTCACTGTGTTCATAATAACACAAAGGCATTATTTTTCTCTTTCACTTGCATTATCTGAAGCACATACAGAGCAGTTTTCTGATCTTACATGATAAAAAGAAACATTGTTGAAAAAACACTTTTTAAAAAGGCAAAAACATTACTCTTCTATAGATATAAATGATGATGAATTTACAATTTTACTCTGGTTTGGTAACATTACTAATAGTGGTTCAACCATTTCCCTTGATTTTAGGTAATATTTTTTATTTCTCTTAAACTGAAGTCGTTCCAATTTCAAAGGTTTTCTTTGAATAGCTAGAGATTTAGCGGACAATTCTGTTTAAGCATGACATCTCTTTCTCTTTTATGCATACCCCTTGGCCTGTTGAGTTTGCTACCCTCATCTTAGATGATTTTCGATCTGGACTATGACGTTCTCTATCTTCTCCTGCCTCTCATTTTCTAGGGGTCCCGATGCAATATTGCTTGGACCCCTAGAAAAGTGGGTATGATCCAGTTACTACCCATATCAGAATTCCTTGTTGTGCCTGCTAAAAAGTGCGCGTTGCAGGTTGGATGCAAATTTCTGGTTCGAGAAGAATTTCTGTCATTTGTAACCGAGAGATTTCTAACTGACATTTTAATAATAGGCCTTTCAGGAGTTTTAGCTATCCTGCTCATTTAGACCTCATAAAACCTTATTAGCACTATTTTATGGTTGAAGACACTAAAAAAAACTAGCTCAGGGTCACAAAGCTAGTGATTTTCAGAGCTGGAAATCAAATAAAACCCTTATTTATTTCTGTTTCTCACTCTTAATGTCTCCTACACAGATTAAACACCTAAGGGGTATCAAGACCATCTCGGTAACCAAAAATAACTCTCATTTGCTCGGCCTAAGAGTCTGAAGTCCTCAGCATTCTCCAGTTCTTTCCATTAAAGGCAGCTGCTTAAATGCAAATTATATCTGGGAAGATGTCACATTAATAGCTACTACCAGCTATTGACTCTTAAACACGAATCAATGACCTTGCTCTCTAGACTGGATAGGATTCAAAAGGAATATATAGTTGGAAGGAAATTTTTGAACTGAGAATAATAGAAATGGGAAAAGTTGGGAGCATTAGGGTGCTGTCACAATGGGATCCTTGGGCAAGTGACAGATCAGAAGTGCTGGGAGGTGAGCAAGACATGACATATGAAGGTAAGATGGGAACCATCTGAAAAGACCATTAGGAGTGATAAAAGCAAAGATTGTCTGTTTTACATTTTGCATACAACCATTTCAAATTCTGGCATCGATTTTGACCATACTTCAGCCTTTCTGATAAAACTTAGAAAATTACCCTTCCTCGTGAATGTGTTCTGTGTGTTAAATATGAAAAATTAATCCCAGACTGCCAAATCTAATTCACACAAGGTCCCAGCATGAGCTCACACTCGACGATCACTAACATCTTTAGCCCACGCTTCAATTTATTTAATGAATAACTGTATCTTATTTCCTTAGAATGCAGGACAATCAGACCTTTATTCTTTAGTGTCATGGACATAGTAGCAATGCAAAGCATGATGTTAAAAGGATTAAATCAGATAATAAACATTACCTTGTGGCTTCATTCTCAGAATCCTAACTAATGAAATGATGTTGGTAAAGTACTACAGAAACAACTCAAGATTCATAAATTTTCCCATGAATTTCTCATGCAAACAGATTTCACAAGCCAATAAACCATTACAGAGGCTGCATGAATTACTAAATTATTTAAGTTAAAAAATAAGTGACAGACCCATTTGAGCCACAGTGGCTAATTTTTTTCGCCTAATACATTTGTTATAAAATGTTCCAGGAATTTTTTAAAAAGATCATCACTTAGGCTTGGCTTAACAATAAAAAATCAAGAGTTTTTCCTAAAGCTCTAGGTGAACAATGGCACTTGAAAATGAAACACTGGCAAATTGCCCACCTCCTGTGGGAAAAGGAGGAAAAGGCAGCAGCATCTTTGTAAGCAATCACACTGTAGAAAGCAGGCTCCTTCTGGGGACATTAACAACATCGCAACAGGACTCAGAGATTTTTGTCAAGAGCCACAATTTACACAATAATTACACTCATTGGAACGAACACTGATACCAGATTGCTTCCTACTTCTTCTCCTCTCCCCAAATCAAATGTTTTGTCTATGTCCCCAACTTGTTTTAAAGGGTCAGTCTATTATGTGTGTGTGTGTGTATTTTATTTTTCCAAGTCATCAATTCATAGAGCTGACACCACTTTCCTTTTTATTAATGAACTAAAAGAAAGAAAAAAGAATATGAGCATAGAAGCTTTGACATACTGAAGCATACGTTTCCTATATTTTTTAAAATTCACGTATTTTTAAAATTGTAATTAAGCATGGTCATCATCATTGTTTAAGAAAACACCAAACCAAAGATAATAAAAGACAACTTAGATTTATATGGAAATGACAAAGATTAGACTGTGCATTTTACAAGACAAAGGTAGTTTTTCCAGACTATTAGCTGCTGATTTTTCAAGGACATATGGAAAGCTATCACTTTTCCAGATGAATAGGATGGAGGAGAGAGGTGCATTTGCTGAAGCCAATGCTCAGATACTTAACTGTTGCTATCCATAAGACATTTGCCTATGTGTTTGTCTTGACAACATGGGAATTCAGTGAACTTATGATCAGGCTCTGTCTTCACGGTGCCATGAAAGACAAGTCCTATTCGTTCACTACAGCTCGTGCGATTGATGTCCAAGCTCATTATGCATTATTAACTTCTTTGTGGTGTTGGAACACCAAAGAGAGATTCTGTTAAGCAGCAGAAAGTGCAAAACGGGATCAGTGGGATATTGTAATCAGGTGAAGGAAGAACTAAAGTGTTAGGGAAAAGACTTCCAGATGGTGATGAAAAAAAGATGACCTCCAGTGGAGATGCTACAGAAACTCCTGGAGGGGGCCTTGTGGCCACAAGCTGGGAAGGGAACTCAGAAGAAGAAGAAAGAGCAGCCAATGTTTCCTTCTAGCTAGAGATAAGGTCCAAAACCCTCCTTGGGGATAAGGTATAAATAAACCCTTCAGGGGACAGAAATCTGTTGATTATCTGTGGATTTCCATCACTCATGCACACTCCCCACTCCCGAATTAAGTGTTACACATTTACATGAATATATCTTTGCCTATGGAATTTTTGAATATTATCACCTCAATATCATTCACCAAATTCTGCTGTTTCTCTTCATTTTCACCAGAAAGCAAACCAAATTGCCATTCCAGGAATTCTCACTTTGAGGCGAATTGAATGGTTTTATAGGAGAGGCCTTTTCATTTCTGCTTCTAGGGGAAACACTGATCATTCATCATATTGCTTGAAACTTTTTATATCTGCTAGTGATTTTATCTTCTCTTAGAGTGCTGAGAATAAAATTAATTAGCATTTGTTTTAATACTTACAAATCTCTACAAATGTGAATTATTTTTATCACCTTTTTTACCTTGAAATTCATGCACTATTAATGAAAAAAATTTCACTATGAAATGATGAGGCAACTGCTTAACACTGGATGCTAGGACTGTATTCCAGATTTGCATCCTCGTCAACAGTAGGTCGCAGAACTATGAAATGATGTCTTTGTAATACTGAAAAGAAGGAAAATTGAGATCTAATGATTAAAAATGTCTAACTATCAGTAGGTTTGCCCCAAGCTCAAAGAAATAATAAATACTGATTTTGGAGATGTAAGGATATGCTCCTCTATTTTGTTGGAGCTATGTATTAACACATTTTTATTTGCTGAAGCTGCAATTTAAACGAGCCTATCTAATTACAAAGAAACAATTACATGCAAATATATAAATAAAACAAGTTCATAAATAAATGCATTTTAATAGGAGATAAGTTATATATGTGTGATTTAAAAGTAACTCTTTAGATAGTAAGACTGTGTCTCTAAAATTTACAACAATGCAGTAAGGCAATCCTTTGATCTGGTAAACTGGACCAGACCTATGATTTGGGCTGGGATTGAATGAGCCCATTCCCTATTTGAAAAAAGCCAGAATGAATCATGAATCAAATAGTGATCTAATTTTCTGTAAATAAATTAGCTGGTATCATCACAGCATACACATAATAATCTCAAAAAGAGCATTTGAGACTGATGTGTTTTGTGCGTGCACGCACGTGTGTGTGTATGTGTGAACAAAGAGGGATTATGTTTAACAGAAGCAATTTTTTCCATTACTTATTCCCTGGAAAAATAAAGTAGGCAAGGGATGAGAGGTGTGAAGCATCATGGGAGGTGTGGAAGATAGACCTATTCTAGTCCCACCTGGAATGTCAGCTGCCAGGTATTGTGGGAATGCAGGAAAGAAGAAAGCAGCCACATTTTGTTCAACAGGAGAAGCTGGCTGGGACGTTTTGTCACACCACAAGCAAATCTTATCCTTCCATTTTAAGAAAGTATCTCTTAACAAAGTATTTATTTTTTGGAAGACTATTATTTGCCATCCCCAAATATGAAGGCAATTAAAAAGAAGTAGATTCCACAAAGTTCTCTTCTCTCCCTCTATTCACCTAAAAGCAGGACATAGATTTACAAAGACAAAGGGTAGCAGAAAGGACTACCTTGTAAAAACAACTTTAAACCTTGATCTGCTTCGAGGTTGGACCAGAGGAATCTACATGAACAGACTTTATTAACTATCTTTGTTCGTCTTTCATTTGCCTTTCCACAAGTTGTCTCATCACTTCTCTAAAAACTTACCGTTCTTCGTTGAAGACTCTATATAAGCTAGAATTCAAAGCCACCACAAAGTTAATAAACTTCTGTTTTTCTTTCTTTTTTTTTCTTGTTAATCTGTATTTTGTTATAGAGGTACTTTCCAACTGAGACATTCTAAGGGTTGAAGAAAAAAATTATTTTTCTTTCCCTTCACCTTATGTCTGTGGTCCCTGACCCCAGGCCACAGAGTGGTACAGGTCAGGTTCTTGGCCTGTTAAGAACCAGACCACACAGCAGTAGGTGAGCAGCAGCCGAGTTAGTGCAGCTTCGTCTGTGTTTACAGCAGCTCCCCACGCTGCACTTCACCAGCTGAGCTCCACTTCCTCTCTGATCAGCAGCAGTTTGAACCCTGCTGGAAGCTGCACATGGCAGGGATCTAATTTTCTTATGAGAATCTAATGCCTGATGACCTGAGGTTGAGTTGAGACAGTGATGGTAGCACTGGGACAATCTAGAACAGTGTTTTCCACCATTTTTTATCTCATGGCACACTTGAACCTATAGTTAAACTTCCGTGGCATGCCTAAATTATGTTAATCAAAAAATAGTATAAAAAAGAATATACTTACTGTGTTTTGAACTTCTTCAAAATAATTTAATTAGTGACCTTTAAAAATTTTCACAACACAGCTGAGATCCTCTCATGAACATCACTGGTCTAGAAGTTCAGAATTTCCACTGAACTTCTGATGAGTCATATAATATGCCCAATAATAAAATGCACAATAAATGTGAGGCACTTGAGTTATTCTGAAACCATCTCCCCACCCCACTCCATGGAAAAATGGTCTTCCATAAAACAGGTCCCTGGTGCCAAAATGGCTGAGGACTAATACCTTAATGTTACTGATACATGATTACAATTATTTAATTATTTAACTTATTAAAGGTAAAGATTTTCTTACTTCTATCTAATTTTCTATTCTTAGTAGTGTACTTGGAAAGCCTGGGCACTCAGTAAATATGAGAAGTAAGAAGGGTAAAGAAAAGGTGATTCAGTAATTGACCTGCTGAGAGAATCTGACTTCTTCTAACTGCAACCATGATACAGATTCTTCTTCATCTCAACCTTCAGGCAGGTATGCTTCTGGCATAGAGAAGCAGCTTCTGAAGCTATATCTCAGGAGTGGGCATGGAATTAACTATTTTCTCGTGTAACTGCTTAGTATTAGCTTAAAAGGAATGCTGCATCTGAAAACTATGGTGAGGGAATGCTGAACGAAATAGTCTAAATCTCTAAGCTCACACCATCTCTAGCACTCCAAGACTGTACCCAGTTGTCTATTGGTTAGATGCAGACTGCATTATTGATGCTTAACGATTCCATTAAGCACAGAAGTCTCATTAAAGTAAGGTTCTAAAAATGAAATGCACTATTCCTTAATAACCGGTAAAGGAATCTGAAATGGTCTTCATTTAATTTAGCTGTAAGGAGTTGTATAGCAAGCTGTGAGTGATCTGCTTTAGATCACTGCAAAAGTACTGTGTGTTCAAGTCGGGGAGGGAGAGTGTTTTAGTCTCTTCAGTGGGTATAGATGAGTGCAGTCATTAGTACAGCTTTATAAATCCACCAGCTTAGAGTTCCAGAAGGCTAGAAGGTCACACGCTGAAATTTCTCAGGGGCCAACCTATCAGAATCATTTCAGAAACAGTTTTAGAGTTTCTCCTTGAACTCATGTGCTTTCTGCATTAGACTATTTACATTTTGACACACATTGTGTCAGTCAAGTGAGAGGAGATAGACGTCAAGTGCTTGCGGGCCCTAATATGCCGTTTAGGAGGGAGACTCCAGCTGTGGCGATGAAAATGTAAGGGGAGAAAATGTAAGGGAAGAACACAATCTTTCTTAAAGAACCCTTTGAAACATAAAAGAAAAATTACAGTGTGCCTTGCTGCCTGATTGTCTCTGTACAAAGGGAACTGACACCGACTTGAGTCGGTGGCCTTGGAGCCCACATGCCTGCCAGATGATCTAAATTACTCAGGCTTGAAATGAGAAAACTTAGGCTATGTCGACAGATGCACACATTTGGTTGTTTTCAGTCAGGCTTCCATAAATGTCCCTCCGTCCTCTCTTCAGAGCCTTAAAACAAAATAAAACAAAACCTGACATTTTAAATATGCTGTCTTGATTCTTGCTGAACATTGTCAGTTGAAAACTGCATCACTTTCATTAAAAATGAAATTATATTAATGCATTCCTGATAGTTGTAATAATATAAATATTAAGCTCAGTTCTGCATTTCTAAGCTTATGAATGGAATTTGCAATCCGTTTTCAGAATGTTGTCAGTTCTGAATTTGGGGCTTGATACAATCAAAAGCTGTTAGCTAAACATTCCTTGAGAATCTGACTGTTTCCACCTGAGTACAAGTTTTAGCTTTGGAGAAATAAGTGTCTATTCCATCCAGTTTGCACTCATTGCCTGCTTCCTTGGAGAAGGAAGGGGCAACAGATGAATTTGACTCAGTGCATCTGATTTACAGGAAGAGAGCTAATTTATGTTACCACTTCCCTGACTAAATAGATTAGCCAGGGTTAGTATGATGTGAGGGGTTTTTTTGTTGTTTTTGGATTTTGTTGTTGTTGTTTTTTCTGTCAGAGACTCAGTGCCAATATCTGAATCAGAGATGTTTTGTTCGAGTCGATTCAAATATGTGGGAAGCAGGTGGCCAGTCTTCACTGAGTGTCCATAAGACATCACACTGTTGGAAGTATTCTCAAACGGTAGTAAGTATCAAATCCGCTGGGGAGCTGGTTGGTAAAAAAGTGCAGATGCTGGGGACTCTTATCTACAGAATCTGAAGAGGGAGAACTGAAGTTACGTTGTGAAGAACAGTTTAGGTGACAGAGCTGGACAGACTTTACATCGTGAAAACATTGGTTTACAATCTACATAGACTCCATCAGCATGAAATAGTGAAAAAATGTGCTGGATTCAGAAGCAAATTACCTTGATTCCATTCTTAGTTCCTTGGTTTATTAATTATGCTCTTGCCCCATTAAATCAATACCTCTAAGCCGTAGCATTTTTATTAGTAAGTACAAGAAGGGGCTAAAATATTATGACTTAAGATTGTATTCAGGAAATTTTCATTGAAATAATGTTCAATCTGTAATGCTATTTGATGCACTTCTGTTCTCAAGATAACCTTAAAATGAACTCTACTTTTACTTATATAGATCTGAAATACATCAACATTAGCAAGGTGGTATGGGGCCAAAACTGGGTTCTCATATTAATGAAATAAACAAATAAACAGAAAAAAACATTCTGTCTTAGGCCCCCAGAAAGTATGGCATAGCCAAAGAAAGAAAACAAAGTTTGAGTTTGGCAATGACGCTTGGGGTCTAGAGCTTGTTCCAGAACTTAGGTGCTGCTAATTTCTACCATTCACTCCCAACCTCAAACTTAAATGTGAAAAAAGAAAAAAATTTACAAAAGCATGCACTTCTTTTATGAAATTAGACTCTAAACTATTCAAAAGCCATGGTAACTCTAGAGTCAATAGCTTTTTTCATTGTGTTTCCTTAATGCAAAAAATTATTATTATGGATTTAGCTATTACGGTCATTGTCAGATGAACAGCAGATGAATATCATACATACTGTATTTTAAGAAGGAATTATGCTTCTTGAATTTTCTCTATTTGTAGACCTCCTCCCACCACTGAAACTAAAAGAACATTCATATTAAGAAACAAAACCTTATTTGTGTATCTTATCCATGCCTGTCTATAGTAGGACACTTAATAATATAGATGGAATTTTATGTACCATGTTTACAAAAGCGACTTTATATATGCAACTTGTCAAGGGTAGATTTCAGAGTGGGGAATAAGCATCAGAATAACTTATGAATTTTTAAGATCTTATTGATTTTTTCAATCTCCTTTGTTCTATAATATTTTCTAGTCTTTATTTTTAATTCAGATTTTATCAAAAGTTAATACAAACCAGACCAATGAGATTATCTTCAGAATCAGAGGAGTACAAAGCTAGGCATTTGACAATTCATCTGTGGATTCTCTTTGCACCTGCACAATTCCTTTCTGAGTTATGTACTTGGAGGCCTAATGCCATGCCTCAAGGGTAAATTAAGGTGTGCCCTGGGAGCAACCATGTAAGTAAATTACCCGACACCTGCAAAAATTGTTACTTAAGTTTGGGCAGCTGAGTTAGGCAAGTTTTTTTGTTTGTTTGTTTCCATGTACTTCCAATAGCAATTACAGGTAACAAGACAATATTTGACATTAATGAATGAAAATTCACTTCTAGGTCATGTTACTTTTTACAATCCCAAAGAGAGAAAATTATATTATCTTTAACTGATAATTATAATTGAGATTTATTATAATTATGACAGAGAAAAATTACAATGTTAACCATCAGTGGTGATACAGTGTCTAAGAAGGAATTAAACACTGAAATGCACATGTAAATCTCCGACTTAACACTGGTAAGACTTTCAAGTTGAGGAGGAGACAGAACTCAGGTAGCCAGAAGCAAATTCTATGAGAAGACTCAGAATATGGCGTTTGCTTCTCTATGGCATTTGAACGGTACCTTGTTGGAGACTAAAAGTCAGTAGATCTTGGGGGACTATATCTATTTAAGGGCAGGGAGAAATTACAACACCAACCAATTTCCCTTCTTTATTTTCACCATTCACCAGAGTGAATAATGTAAATTAGAAACCCCATAAATATTTGTTGAGTGAATGAGTAAGTCAATAAACCATTTCTTGACTTGTTTTTTTTCTGAAGAAGATGAGATATCGTCTCTGGTGGGCTGTTGTATAATTAAATAATACATGCCATTATTTTGGTTTTTAGTCCTAAAAATACATACTTTTAAATTAAATCAGTGCTCAAAATTAAATAGTCACACGCACACACACATATAGATACAAATGTGTCACCTGCAGACCAGACACTAGAGAGGAAGGGTAGCAGGAAGAAAGGATAGTAAAAATGAGTGGTAAGTAGCTGTGCAGTTTTACTGGGGGTTGGAGGAAAGGAAGCCTTTATAGGAAATAGAATGACATTTTCAATGAATACATTCAAAGACTTTAGGTCACACTACTAAAGTTACATTAGCTTGAGAAACCTGAAAAGAATAAGGCTTTGCTATAGGTTGTTGTTGTAATAGATGGCATGGCTACTGTCTCAGTCTCTACCGGCTGTCACAAAATCACTACAGACAAGGTAGCTTGCTTACAGGTCTGGAAGCTGGGAAGCTCAAGATCAAGTTACTGCCAGGCTCCACATAGAGGGGCATCTTCCTTATTCATAGACAGTGGCTTCTTTCTGTGTCTTCACATGGCAGAAATGGTAAGGCATCTTTTTAGGGTCTTGTTTGTTTGTTTATTTAAGTAGTACTCTCCTATTCATGAAGGTTCCACTCTCATTACTCAGTCATCTCCTAAACTCCTCATCTTCTAATACTATCACCTAGAAGAAAGGATTTCAACATACAAATTTTGAGGGAACGCGAACATTCAGTATTTAGCTGTGAGTTTGTAGAAGCTTTTCCCACCCTTTACACACATGGTGGACATTTTTTGTTTGCTTATCTGGACTCAGTTCTCTCTCTTATCCCCCAATTCCTGCCTTACCGTTGTGTCCTGTGAAGGCGACTTTTATAGACGTCCCCACCCTCTGCACCAGGTCCCCTTTATGTGGCCCCAGATCAGCATCATTGCCCTGCTCGTCTTCTCAAGCAGTCCCAGCAAGAGTTGACATTGTGGTGAAGATGATGCAGTTAGATTTCTGCTGCTGCTCCAGGCCATGGTTGCCTGCTTTCCTTCAGACTGGGGACAGTCACATCTACACGGCGCCTGAGCTCATACCCACTCTCCTTTCCTTGCACCACGCAGCTTCACCGTTGCTCCTAGAAGGGGACATCATGAAGCCACTCAGTCCCCACACACGACCCAATCCATAGGATGAGGTGAGCTGACTTCCCGGAGCTCGTACTAGCCAGTGGCGCTGGTAAGATGAAAGACTCGTGAAAGACATCAGGACTTCATACCACTTCTCTGGAATGTTCTGTGAAAGCAAGACATCTGCTTGCTGTGTAGTGGTGCCACTCTTCATCTGTGTTTTTGCTCTGTCTTTTGCTTCCTTCTCCTTTTCCTCACTTTTGCTCCCCTGGGATTGTACGCCCAAAAGTGTGATAACACAGGCTCTGTTTTAAAACATGCTTGGGTTAAGACACCACCTGGCTTCCAATTTGGGGTAACAGGAGGTATGGAAGGATGCAGGCAGTTCAGAGAAAAGTGAGTTTGGGGTTCTTGTGATGCTGGATTTACCTGTGCAATTTCACCCCGGCCTTCTCCTTAGCGACTCTCTCTGGGTTACAGCATCTGCTCCTTTCCCCTGGTCCTGTCAGGCCAAAGGGAGATAATGATTCCAAGGTACTGAACCATCTCTTACTGCTTTCTCTTAACCCTGCCCACACCTTTGAAATTAGTCTTTTTATTCTATATCCTCAATCACCCTGTTGATTTGTTCAACATTTTAGTTGAAAGGTTTGCAACTGATCCAGAGTATACAGACCTCATAAGTAAAGTTAGAAACTGGCATGTTGATAAACTTGGAAAAGGAACAATGTAGAAGGTCTGCCGAGATTATAGAAAGTATATACCTAAAAAGGATTTGCCAATCTGGTACCAGAATTGAAGTACCTCATCTCTAAAAGCTTCCAGGTCTAAAATTCTGTGATCCTGACTCAGGGAGGAGCACACCCATTGATGTCAGCTGTATGTAGTGAATAAAATAATGGGGAAAAAGTTGATGCTTTTCCACCTTTTGGGTGTGACAGTAAGTGATATAAAGCAAGCAGATAAGACCCTCCGATCTAGCAAAAACAAACGCTCAGCTTAATCCAAATAGATGAAATAGAGCTGTCACTGAGATAATTATTAACTACGGGACACCAAACAAATCATTGCCATTATTTAAGGTTTCATGCCCTAATATATAAAATTGGGATTAAAATGCAATGGAACATAGGTCACTTGGTTGTTATAAAAATTAAATAAGATGAGATATATGAAAGTACATTAATTTGCTAGATTATTAGTGATAGTATAAATATGGATGAAAATGTTTGTTCTCTTCAGAAACAGCCTAAAGTGCATAAAGAATTACAACTTAAAAGTATGAAATAAAAAGCACTGAACATGCCTAATCTTTGGGAAAAGATTCAGCCCTATGTTCGCCCACAGTGGATTCACTATATGATGTCAATATATAAATATTTGCCTAAGTAAAGCACTTAGACATACACACTAAACTTAAAAAGATCCACTTTCCTTTATTTTCAACACAAAATTTATTTTACTAGAAATCATTTTATAATGATGTTTCTGGATTCAATATGCCTGGATTTTTCTTTTCTGACCATCTTTAACACGTACGTAGTGTGGTGCAAAACATATCACTTTTCCAGCACAAACAAAACACATGCCTTCTAGGAAGAGAACCCCAAGCCTGGCTCTCGGATGACTTGTCTCCTTCGGTGGGTCACACCGGGCTTCTGGGAACCAGCGAGTCGGGGTTCAGTGCAGAGACTCTGCCGGAGACTGCAGCGTGTGTTACTGCAGACATTTGATTCTTTCTTATTTTCTGAGACTGATTCAGAAAGGACATTTATCAACTGCTCCTGTTTTCTTCACTTCACATGTTGAAGTTTTGCTGACATCCACTGTAGAATTGAAATCAGATTCAATATCCCATCAATTTTCAGCTGTGTCACTGCATCAGCAGTAAACATATTTAATAATATCAATTACTAACTGCAGCACTTCCATGATCTGCAAAAACAGACAGCCACTTGGAGGTACAGTCTTCGGTGACTAAGAGAATAAAGCATATACTATAGATGTGAGTATGGCACAAATAGTGTCAGTGGATACTCACTTTGTACCTATAAGAATAATATATATTTTTTGTAAGTATTTTGAAGGTAGGTGCTAAATAAATCATAAAGTTCCTTTAAGTGAGATCCCTCATCGGATTCCTTTAGAAAACTACATTTAAATATTTATAAAAGGTAAATCAATTGGATATTTTTAACTTGCAAGAAATTCCACAGTGACTCCTGAAAATTAAATATTATAATATAAATTCAACATAGTGATAAGTAGAGGGATTTTGTTGTTGTAGTTTATCATGGTAATCAACTTACCCCATTAGATTCTTGATATGTTTTCTCATTTCATTATGTTAAAATTATATGACATAGGAATTAGTATGCCCATTTTATAGTAGAGGAAACAAAACATGAAGAAGGTAAATAATGCAAGAATAGCAGCTAGTAAATGAGGTTTTATACCAATTTCTGTTGATGTAAGACTAAATTCTTTAAATTATGTTCCACTGCAATGTTTTCTAGTCAAAGAACCATTAAGGATAAAGTTTTTAAAATATTGGCTTCTAAGTCTACAAAGACTACTCTTTCTAGATATAAAACTTTCTTTATTGCTCTCCTTGTGACCTCACAGATAATGCTACTCAATTGGAAAAATACTTTTTGTGATAGTTCCCCTAGACTATATATATGTATATAGTATATATATTTTTTAAGTAACTGCTTGCAATCTTTTGTAGGATCCAAGGTGTTTAGCTAAGGGTCATATTGTGAATGAATATTCCCTCACCTTATGGAAACAATAATTGAATGAGGACTCTAAAACTTAAAAAAGATTAAAGAAATAGTTGTCAGGAGAGAGAGGATGTGGTTCTGATCTTAAAAACATTCACAGTGCCAGAGGAGGCAAGGCAGACAGCCCATTTCTTTGCTTTTCAACCCTCCTTTAATAGGTTTATGGAAAATTATTCCCATTAACGGGGTAGACCCACTGGCAGTGCACCAGTGATGAGACTGACCTTAGATTTTGAAGGCCAAGGAGAGTGATGGGTGAGTTAAATACCCTCAAATGGGGGAGCTGCATACACAGGGCAACAACTTGGGGGACCACAAGGCTGAAATAGAACATGTTTGGTGAAATTTCAGCTGGTAAAGTGGCACTATCAACAGCAAATTCTCCAAATGCAAGTGTCAGAGAAGCAGAAGATGTTTGGAAATGCTAAGGCGACTCAGAGATGAAAGGTCAGAGGCTGAGCACCTGCGCTCTTGGAGCCAGTCAGGCCCCATCATGGAAAAAGAACTTCCTACCTGGTGAGGAAAACTGAGCTGCGGGACAGGGACAGTCACTTCTCTGCCTCAATGTAACGGGAAAAGGCTGCATTATCCCACTGAAGTCAATTCCCTGTGATGGGCCACAGCAAGGGGGTTTCTTTTGGAGACCAGAACAGTAGGAATTTCTTCCAGATAAAAGGAGATCTGAGAGCGAGTAGAAGATTAGCATGAAGCCCATGTGCCTGGTACCCCTGTGTCTTCAGAGTTGCCCGCTTGTCTTCCTACGGCCAGGTGAGGTTTTCAGTTTTCCTTCAAACTTTCTGTGGTTAACTCTCCTAACTGCTCCTTAAATATATTAATATTAGACCCAAATAATATGATGAGGAAGAGAAAACCGTCCCATACTGTCTAAACAGTGTTTCAAACCAGGCATCCTGGCTCCAGAAGCCATGAGCTGAAGCATTTTTCCACACTGCCAGACTTTGCCTATTAGTATTGGAACAGTATTATGTAAAAATACTTAGGGGGATAATATGGGGGAATGTGGGTGTGAGGTTATGCTCACAGAGAAAGGTTTATCTGGTTGCTACTGCATTCTGGAGAGTCTGAAGGGCTCTTGCTTCCTTGTATGAAGGTCTATAAGGATCTGTTGCTGTCCCCCCAGGCAGGAGCCAGGACCTTGCCAGAAGGTACAGAAAGGGAGAAATCACCCAGACCAGGACAGGCAGAGAGGGTGAGGGAAACACCTGGACAGTAAGAGATGCCTGATAGACATTTGAAAAAGACCCTAAAGGATCTGAAGACTCCCCCACGTGAAGAAGCAAACAAAGGTTTTGTATTATGTCCTTGACTGTTTTTGTTTAACAGTGATTAACAATAGGTGGATCTTCCAGACACTTCAGCTACAAATGAGGGGTTACATTTATGAATTTTTGTAAAGTACTTGATTGTGCAGGTGTCCTCTGCCATAGATTGTGAGTTCCTGAGTCAAATTCATGCTCATTTCGTCCTTGTCCCCTGCACCAGCTCTCTGACACTGTCAAATGAATGAAGGGAAGACTATTAGTCTTGAGCCCAGCTATTCAGTTTAGGTCTCTAAGCTGTTGGATGCTTTTGTTAGTAAAGGATTCTATATAACAGTTCTCTAGTCATTGGAATAATTTTATACCTTAGAAGTTACCTACGACCATACTCGCTACCAGAATTTTGGGAAAATGGGGACTGCCTGCTGGCTTTACAGCCTGTAAGGACATTCCAGGGGAGGAAAGCTCTTTCCCCTCACTAATCACCAAGGTCACAGCTGAGGCCCCTCCAACATTAGCAAAACAAAGAGACAACACACACACACCCCCAAAAATGCAAATTTATCTGATATAAATTTTATGTGACACAAGAAACTTCAGAGATGAACACCTTTTCATACTTAAGTATGATAAAGTTAGAATAGCTATGCAAAAGTGTGACCAGACAAAGGTGTATGATCTAATGGCAATAAAGTGGGGGGAACTTAGCAAGTCCTGTTTGTCATATTCTTCTCCAGGTCACTGTATCTTTGGAGATGAGGACTACCTTTCCCTCCAGAAATAAGGAAGACACCCCCAGGGTGAGGTTCGTCAGACCAACTTCAGGAGAAGAGATGAGGGGATGAGAGTACGGCGAGAGTGTCCTTTTTTCTCAAATACTAAGGCAGAATATCATTGGGTAGTCTGTCCTGAACCCCATCAATCGAATCTAGTTCCTATCTCTAGTCAATTCTATGGGAGATTTATAACATACTTAGTGGTTGGACCCAATTTTATTTCCAAATAAATGTCAACATTGGCGAGTGGGATGGAGCCCAGGAGAGGTAGGAGACTCAGACACAGAGCAGCCACAACTCCAGCTCTAACACGTGCTCGGGGAAACTGGGCAAGTGGCACATACAGAAGTTAAATAATCAGGATGTGTTTTTTTAACTTTTAAAAACAAACACTCTCCCTTGACAATTAAGCACACTGAGGTCCCCAAAGTATGAACTGCTCTAATGTGGCAGATTTTATTTTTAGAATAATATGCAAATATCAAAGTGTGAAAATAACTTCTGTGTGATGTACTTAAAATTCAGACCTATTAATGGTTTCTATGTGTATCAAATAATATGAAGATAAAAAGAAAATTATTCACTTTGAACATTTTCAGCCAAAGGCCCAACTTTAAAAAAAATAAAATAAAATAAAAGCTAAAAGGATTTAATGTTAGGAGTTAGATTTATCTAATTCAATTTATTTTTTCCTCTAATAAGGGGAGAGAAAATGAGAGGGCATTTAATATAGTTATTGGGAGATATTTCATCATATTTTTGATGATGAAATAGTCAACATGACAACACAATCTATAATGATTTTTATTTTTACTTATTAATTTGTGTATATGGGCACAAGAGAAGAACAGCACAAGAGTTGAGTCAAACTGGCTCTCCTACCCCCACCACAGAGGCACGCTGTCTGCATTTGTTAGCAATCAGGCAGTAAAACACTGGTCTAACTTAATATGAGAACGGTGTAAACGATGGAGCCCAGAGACAAGGCCGCAGTGCAGATGTTCAGACCAGATTTATTGAAAGGGGAGGGTGGCCTACCTGAGCAGTGCAATAGTGGCATCTGTGCCCAGGGGACTTAGAGAACATTTTTATATGGGGCTATAGGGAAAGCTAGGATCTTTGGCACAAACTTCTGGGGGGTGGGTAGAGATCTTTTGTGCCTTTGTCTTAGGAAGAGAGGAGAAGGAGGGGGAGGGGAAAGGTTTATGAGTGGCTGCTGCATTAGACACCCCACAACGTTCCCAAAATGATGGTCTGTCTTCCAAAATTGCACCTGGCTAGATGAGGTCATAATTGTCCTCAGTGGGAGGAGTTGGGTGTTGGTAGGACTGTGTGGGTTTATGGTACCTGGGGAGAGGGTTTGCGAGTGGTAGAAATTGGGCGGCAACTGTGCCTGACATCTTTTTTATTCTGTCTTGAATAAATGAGGATAGTAATTGTATGACACAAGAGGCAATGGTTAATAACAGGAGGAGTACAGTAAAGGGGACCAAGAGGGTTGAGATTCAGAGCCTCAGGGGCTGTTGAACCAGGATCCCTCATGTAGAGAGCGTGGGTGGGCAGCTTGTTCCTGGAGCCAGATGACGCCCTCTCAGACCAGACCTGACTTGTTCCTGTAAAAAAGGACAAAGGCCCCTTTCCTCTGTCATGATAAGATCTAAGCTGGGGTGGAGGTGGGACAACTGTAAAGTAATAAAAGCATTAGCAAGATAATTATATCTTCTAGAGAACTGAGAAACTGTAGAATATATAACAGAGAGGCTGTATGTTATTATTTTATTTTAATGATGGAGATAGGAGAGAGAAATAGAAGTCTTTAAAATTAAGGAAGACTAGAGGATATGACTTTGATATTTTTCAAATTAATTGAATTACCTGTGTTAGAGAATAAGTTACTTACGGCCATCCTGGTATAAGGAAGTTGAGCCCATTTTATAGTCAGACACACAGGTAAGTTGGAAGTCATTGCCATGTTGATTTACGGGACCACTGGCTCCAGAAGGTGAATATAGTCTCCTGTTTTGAGGCAATTATTCTCTCCCTTCTAGTGCCTTTCTCCTCTGGAGAAGACATGGTTCCAGGGTTCTAGTGAAAGGTGCCTTTTAGGGTATTTCATTTTAGGGACGCAGAGTTGTAGTAGTGGACAGCGTTCTGTTCTGTAAAAGAGTGTGGTCTTCTCGCTTGGGCCTATTGAGTAACCATCTCCAGAGACGTTTTAAATTGGCAGTCACTATTGGAAACCTTTTCTGTTTTCTCCTCTTTTTCCCTATCCTCTCTCCATCTGGAGCAGGAGGCATGGGTAGGGAAGCCCACAGTGGGGGCAGAGGGAAGCCTCAGGAGGGGCAGGAGCCAGTGGGTGGGGCAGAGAGAAGCCAGGAAAGAGGTGGGGTGAGGCAGCTGCTGGGTCTGTGAGCTCTTCCTGCCCTGCCCGAGCCTGTGCGCTGGGTGCTTGAAACAGCAGGGGCCTAAGGAGCCCGATGGCCTCCAGGGCCTCTGCTGCAGGAGCTGTGGGGAGCTGCCAGTGTGGGAGCCGGGGAGCCACTGGATCTGCAGCCTCCTGACTGTGTGTGTATGGGGGGAGGGGTGCACAGCTGTTAAGGAGGGGGAAGGAAGGCTTGAGCAGTCTCGGGATCTGTGGGGTTGGGGAAAAGGAAGGACCTTCAACCCCAGGGGCAGGTTAGGAGGTAGACCAGGGGTAGGAGCTGGAGAAATCCCTGTAGGAGGGAAGACAGTGAGGAAAACTGGGGAAGATAGAAAGGGAGGTGTTGGGCCAATGATTTCTATAGGGAGGGGTAAGAGCAGAGGAGAGAAAGGCCTGAAGATGGGGGATTTTGTTCCATCAGCCATTTTTATTTATTTATTTATTTTATTATTTATTATTATTTGTTTTTTTGCGGTTTTTGACTGGGGCTCGGTTTGAACGGGCCACCTCCAGCATATAGGGCTGGCACCCTACTTCTTTGAGCCACAGGCGCTGCCCTAAATCTCCCATTTTCTAATTTGTATTGAGAATAGAGGAGACACCCCTGGGGTGTCTCTGTTCAGGGAGATGGAAGGACCAACAGCCATGTCTCAGATGTTCTTCCCCTAATGGGGTGGAAAAGAAGATATCCCTTGTTCCCAAGAAACAGACGTGAAAAACACGGAGGGACTGAGAAAGCTTAGGAGTCCCTATTTTTCTCAGAGAACTTAAAATCCATGGAACCCTAAAAGTTTAAAAGAGGGTCCAGCGTTGGGTTTTGAGGTCCTGGACCCCAGAAGAGAGCACAGAGTTAGGACAGAACCCTCCAGTTTGATGTGAGCAAATGAAGAAGCAGCAGCCAGGGGGGCGTGGAGACATGGAAGTAGGGAGTAAGACAAAGCGTGGGCCTCGGGGTTCTGTTTGAAGCCGTTTCGAGAACTTACTCACTTTTGAATGGCAGTTGGGGTGAAATCCTCTGGGACTGTCCAGCAGGCAAATCAGTGGAGTCGAGGATGCACACAACTAGACTAGATTCTTAGAAAACTGGGCTGACTAGGGAGGCTGGCCGTCAGTCTCCCGTCAGGACCAGTACCTGGTCCTTTGGCACCACATGAAAGGTGGAAGCAGTGGCTCCCAGAGACAAGGTGGCAGAGGAGTGTTCAGGCCAGGCTTATCGAAAGGGGAGGGTGGAAGTATGAATCCTCCAAGAACTCAAGTTAGACGTACCATTTGACCCTGCAATCCCATTACTGAGCATCTACCCAGAAGAAAAAAAAAATCATTTTGTCATAAGAACATTTACACTAGATTGTTTATTGCAGCTCAATTTACAATTGCCAAAATGTAGAAACAACCTAAATGCCCACCAATCCAGGAATGGATTAATGGGCTGTGATATATGTATACCATGGAATACTATTCAGCCATTAAAAAAAAGGATGGAAACTTTATATCTTTTGTATCAACCTGGATAGAGTTGGAACACATTTTTCTTAGTAAAGTATCACAAGAAAGGAGAAGAATCCAATGTACTCAATTCTAATATGAAGCCAGGAGACAATCTAATACATACCCACATAAAAGAAAAACTCAAATCAATTCCAGGTGGGGGTTGAGGGAATAAGGAATTAGGTGGGGGGAGGAGGGAGTGGGACGTGGGTTTACTGTGTCTGGCACACCTCTTGTGGATGGGACACAATTACAAGAGGGACTTTACCTAACAAATGCAAACAATGTAAACTAATTCTTTGTATCTTCAATGAAACTGAAACAATAAAAAAAGAAAAAGGAAGAGGAAGTGGAAGGGTGCCCCACCCACCCAGTGCAAACATGGCCCCTGCACCCAGGGGGGTAGAGACCCCTTTTATATGGGGCCATAGGGGGTGGGCAAATTCTCCAAGTTGTTTGGAATATTAGGGTCTTTTGGTGAACTTCTGGGGGTTGAGGCTAACCAGATCTTTTGTGTCTTTGTCTTAGGATTAGAGTTGGGGGAGGAGGAGAAAGGGATTATGTGTGGCTGTGTTAGGCTCTGCAACTTTTGAAGTATGTTTACTCCAAATTAATTATTTAATTAACTAGGGCCAATTGGCCAGTATTTTATTTAGAACTATGAAATCAATGAGTGCATATTGCACTGCTGCCACGCGAGCACCTTTCGTCAGCCCTTTCTTTCCTTTTTCTGATCAATCTAGGATTCTGTACTTCCCAGCAGGGGTATCAACCCTTTTGCTTTTCTGAGCCACATTGGAAGAAGACGAGTTATCCTGGACCACACATTAACTACACAAACACTAACAAAATCTGATGAGCGAAAAAACGGTCTGTGCATAATTATTGAGACATATACCACCAGAGATTCACAAAATCATCCCCCCATAATCTGCATGTGGCCCACAGACTGCTGGTTGGACACCCCATTTGACCATACCGTTTGGAACTTCCTGGTCCACTGACAACAAACTGCCTTATACTTCACTTGCATTTCCTCCTCTGCTTTGCCTTAAATATGATGTCTTGGGTTGGAAAGCACTTTCAACTCTGCTTAAAATTAATATACAAATCTTGGGTGGTGCCTGTTGCTCAGTGGGTAGGGTGCCATATACTGAGGATGGTGCGTTCAAAACTAGCCCTGGCCAAACTGCAATAGAAAAATAGCGAGGCGTTGTGGGGGGCACCTTTAGTCCCAACTATTCGGGAGGCTGAGGCAAGAGAATCACCTAGGCCCAAGAGCTGGAGGTTGCTGTGAGCTGTGATGCTGCAGCACTCTACGGAAGGTGACAAAGTGAGATTCTGCCTCTAAAAAAGAAAAAAAAAATTAATGTACGAATCTCAAAACACGTCCAGTGGCATTGCCTCTCTCACGGTCCTATTCCTCACTGTCCTACATAGCAGGGCACATGAGGTTGATTGAGCTGGCATCACCCTATCTCCCCTTAGCAGGTGTAGCCGCCACATGCCTGGCATCATCTTGGAGGATGTCAATAGCCATGTTCTAGACTCCCTATCATCCTTGTCCCTTACCTAATTTCTAAGACATTCACTAGGCTTGTCATCCTCTTGAAAGTATTTACTTCTGGAGAATTAAATATCAATACATTTGAATGCCACATATAAAACTTCTGATTTTTTTCATTCTTTCTTTTCTATTAAATAGCTTTACTTATTTCAGTGCAAGAACAAATGTCTTAATTTCTCTTTGTTCTCCAATTACATTTGATTTCTCCTTGCTCTCCAAATATGTTGGCCCATTCATCAAGGCAAACATACTCGTTCCTTCCTCAGTCCCTAGCACAGTGTCTTACACATTAAAAGTATTCAGTGAATGCTATCCTATTGGTAGTGATATTATTATTTTTCTTTTCATACTCACTATTCATATGAACCCTATTGTTTATCATTCTGGCTCCTTTCTTACTAGTTTCTCTCTGGTCTTACCTTTTCTCTACTGTCTATCTGTTAAATTTCAACACAGATTAATCTAATCCATCACTTTTCTGTTTTGACCATCCTATTCAATTCTCCTCTGTGGGTGAAGATTTGGGAAATGAGGGTTATTGGAATAGAGTTAGACTGATATAATACTGGAATGATTGTATGAAAGGTTGTGGGATCAGGGTCAGGTATGCAGGAGAACGGGAGAGTACATGAGCCTCCAAAAAGAACACACTATCCCGGGGGTTTCATGAGAAACTTGGCACAAACATCAAAGGACTTCAAGAAAAGGTCTGCAAGGGCCTAACTGGAGTCAGAAAGGACCCCATGGAAAAGGTCCACAGGGGCCTGGCTGCGGGCCTGAAAGGGCTTGGGAAGCCGTTTGAAGACAACACGTGAGTGAAGCTGACTCATTGAGCAAGAAAGGTTAGTTCTTATGTGTGTGAGATAAAAGTATTCAGCTTTGCTTCTTCCAGCTCCTGAAGACAAGTAAGACATCAACTAACCTGCCTGGTAGGAAACAAAAGATTAGCTGGGTGGCATCCAGCTCCAAAGTCCATGCTCCCATTCTCTTTGTTTTCTATAATCCTGCTCATGATTGATAAGTATCTTTAGAAGTTAAAATAATAAAAATAGCTGAAGGGTTATTGGGTGGGTTATCCAGAATTAGGGCAAGAGAAATCTCAGAGATGATGTATGTTGTTGTTGTTAACACCCGTTAACTCAAGAGAAATAAAAAAAATGAGTAATTTTGGAGTTCAAGGTCTTTGCTGTCTCTCTCACAAAGGGCATTGACCTCTCGGACCCACTCTACAAATTCTACTCTCTTTCTATTGTCTGTCTTTATTTTCCTCATTCTCTCGTCACCACCGAGCATTGGGGACACTCACAGTCGTGTGGTGGCTGGCTCCCTGCACTCCTCAGTAAATTATTTCTTATCCTTACTCTACCAACGCCCCTACAACACACAGATCCCAATTCTAACCTTGTCTCTAGTTCATGCTAAAAAAGAAGACTTAGATGCTGGCAGTAAAATAATATTCACCAATTAGAAACAAGTAACTAGGTGAGCACATCAACATGGATAAAGTGTATAAACTTATAGCTAAGCGAAAAAAAGAAAAGGTAAAGAAAAGACAGAGCTGTGTAGTACAATAATATTTGTGCTGATTAAAATACGTAAATACAGAATGACACCACATGTCTGATAATAAGCTAAGCCTTCTTATCTTTCATACCTACCTTGTTTTGTTGCTGAGCTCTTCCGGTTTCAGTCTTTAGCCCATTATAGTCAATTTGCTAAAATTCTTTCAAAGTTTCTCACAATACTCAGAGTAAAACACAATTCTTTATAGCAGTCAAAAAAGCAGTGCTGGATTGCCTGCCTTCCATATTTCCTCTGGATCATCTTTTCCAGCCGCACGGGCCCTTTACTGCTGCTGTCTTCCTGGGGTCCTCTGCCTGGTACATCTGCCTTCCAGATAGTTCATGGTTTGCCCCTGTGCTTGTGCATTTATCAAATATTTATTCAAAACCTACCTTGAATACAATTTTCAAGGTACTGCAGGAAAGGAGTGAGTGGTCTGTGAGCACATCCCATTACTAAAAAAAGAAGAGAAAAAGTTCTGTCCCTGGAGAGTTTGTCCTCTAATATATGGTGGGGTTAGTGGTTGAGGGAAAGAGATATAAACAAAGTGAGAAATTTTTATGGCATCGTGGAAAGTGACGTATCTTATGTAATAAAATTAAGCAGGAAAGAAAGATTCTGTAGATATAAGTGGGTAGAGGGTATTTTAACATTTTAAATACATGCTCAGGGAAAATCTTGTTGGGAAAGTGATAGTTAAGTACAGAACAGACGGAGGTAAGGAGGTGAAGCATCGTAAAATCTAGGGAAATCGGTTTCTAGCTGAAGGAGGAGGGTGCGCAGAGCCTCCCAGGCTGGGAGGTGCTGGCCTTTGATAAGTACAGGCTGTTTCTGGAGCCCAGGAGTGAGGGGTAGAAGGTGTGGAGGGCTTTTTAGGATGTTCTAAGGGTCCCTGATTTTCCCTCTGGGTGATAGAGAAAGCTCTTTGAAGGTTTAGGAGCTGAGAAAAGATGTGAGCTGGCTTCAGGTACTTGTTTAAATGTCACTTTCTCGGGCAGCACCTGTGGCTCAAAGGAGTAGGGTGCTGGTCCCATATGCTGGAGGTGGCGGATTCAAACCCAGCCCCGAGCAAAAACTGCCAAAAAAAAAAAAAAAAAAAGTCACTTTCTGTGAGACTTCCTGACTATCCCATTTATAATTCCAACCTCACCTTTCATTCCAAGCATCATAGCATTCATGAGCAACTAAGCTACATGCTTTATTTGCTTATTTCATTATATTTTTTTCTCTTCATTCCTCTTCTTATATTAGAATAAAAAACCCTCAAGAGCAGGAACATCGCATTTGTTTTGCTTTTTTTTTTTTTTTCTATTTTGTACATTGACACATTCCTCTTTTTTGTCTTTACGTACAAGGGGTGAAAAATAATGCATTGTTGGTTAGATAAATATCACACATAAAAGATACTTAGGTAAGTGCCAGTAGGAGTAAGTGAACGAAAGTGGAACAAGGAATAAAATTAATAAATAACTTTAAAGCAGAAAGCAAGAGAGAGAGGGGTTAATTTTTTTTTTTTTTGATAGAATGCCACAAAATATTGAGGAAGTTTGCACAAGTCTTGGCAAACAGATAAAAATATACACATAAACCTCTACATAGAGAAAAGATCTCGATAAAATTTTTAAGTACTGATCCTCTGCTATAAACTTTACTGCCTCTGTGTCCATTTTCACACTCAGCCCACCCTCATTCTGAACACAGAAGCCTCTCTGTCAGTAAAATGAATCCTTTCACATTTGTGCAGGATTATATTTCCTTCATTCTTTTTGGCAACATCGCTTCATAATTTGTGCCCTTTCTTCCCAGACCTTTCTTCCCTCCACAAAGACTTTTTCTCTAGTACATTAACGTGTCTGTCTTTTCTGTCTCAGAGAACAAAAAAATGAAAGTAAATAACTTTTGACCTCACATCCCCTTCCAAATGCTATTTCCTTGCTTCCTCCCTCCCTTCCTTCCTTTCTGACTTTTTAGAGCAAAACTTTGATAGGGGGCCTAAACTTTGTTTTTACTCAGCAACTTCCAGGTCTCACAATCATTTTTCACTTGGTTCCTGGCCTTATTATGTATTTAACATTCTTAAACTCATTTGTTAAGTTTGGGGTCATTTGGAAAGACACTTACATGTTTGTAATAAGTGTCATTGCTGTGCTAGGCAGTGAGGATGCAAATTTGGCACAATTTAGGCTTTTTTCCCCCAATCTATAACAACCACCTTCTTGCACATAAAATTTACCCTCCTCTTTCTGGGTGCACATCAAGGTAAAATAAAAGACACAGGCCTTTACATAAGGACTCGATGAAAGAAAAATGTTGCTGTCTGTATAAACCCAGGGGCTATGCTATGACCAGATTGTTCCCCACACTGTAAGTAAGTTAACTGTCTTATTACTATTTGTTCTGGAGGACGAAGCCATATTTCTTTCCTTCCATGTTTTATTTATTCTCAGAGATATAAAATTTCTCTACTCCATTTGAAGAAAAATTAAGCCAAAGGAGAAGTTTGGCAACCCCAAATGAAATTTGACAAAAAGAGGAAGGAACCCAGGGCAGGAATCAAGGAACAAAATTCTTTAAGAGATTCAGACTACATGGGAGAGGGCTGAATATAAAAAGTAGTTACAGTAGGAAGAAACACTTAGATGTACTGGCTGAGAATAAGAAAGAATAAAGGTGTGCCACACTCAGGAAAAGGCTGGTGGGAAAAGCTGTGCAGTGCTGATGAGGTTTTTCCCAACCCCAGTTAATATGGAGCCTGAGCCAGAAGTAAGAACTTTGTGCATCAGTTTGAATCTGGGTGCTTGACTTGGGTTAACAGAGGCAGTAGACTTGATTCTGTAAGGAACTGGCTTCTTCTTGTGCTAGTGACATTACATAATGAATAAGACACTGCCTGTGCCCTTGAGGAATGATAGCCTAGGCAGAGGGGCACTTTAAGTAAGCACTTGTCACTAAATAAGACAACTGCTTTAACAAAGCATGTGCCAAGTGCAGCAGAGGAAAAAGAAGCACCTAAAGCCCAGAGGGGTCAAATTCAGTGTTACAGAGTTTATAGCATTTGAGCTGAGAGTTTTAAAATGTAACAAGCTGATTAGACTCCTGAGAGAAGAGGATTCCAGGGAGTGCGCACAATGCGTACAAAGTATCCGTCATACAGGGAGCGAGGTTTGTTCTGGAATCTGTAAAGAGTTTAATGCTATCAGATTAAACATAGGAGTTCATAGCTAATGTTTTAGCCTATTTTGTATTGCTGAACATAAGACTGGGAATCTTTTTTTTTAATTTATTTAATTTATTTCTCACAGTTTTGGAGGCCTGGATGTCCAATATTAAGGTCTTTCTGACTTCTGATGGTAGCATTTTAGCCAAATCATCCCATGGAAGGCAGAAGGGCAAGAGAGTGAATCAGAGAGTAAGAGGTTGAACTTGAAGCCTCGAGCACTTTTATAATGAGCATTAATCCGTTCATAAGGGCAGAGGCCTCCTGACCTAAACACCTCCCATTAGGGTCCACCTCCCAATACTTCCAGGAGGCTCCCAGGGTCATTCTTTTAGTAGGAGGTGGGGGTGAGGGCAAAAAAAATCTCTGAAATTTTTTGATCAATCAGTTCTCCAGAGAAACAGAGCAAACAGATGTGTTTGTGTGTGTGTGTGTGTGTGTTACAGGATGGTGGGAGGGGGAACTTCAAATCTGCATAGTAGGTTGTCAGATTAGAGAACCAGGAAAAAATTACAGGTGAGTCCAAAGAATATGTGCTTCAGAATCACCTTTCCTTTAGGGGCTCCGCCTTTTGTTGTATTAAGGCCTTCAACTGCTTAGATGAGGCCCACTCACATTATGGAGAGCAATCTGCTTTACTCAAAGTCCAGTGGTTTAAATGTCAATCTCACCCAGCAAACGCTTTCACTAAAACATCCAGAATAATGTTGGACCAAATATCTGGGCACTGTATCCCAGACAAGTTGATTGACACATAAAATTAACCATTTAGGGGGTGGTGATTAAAAAAAAAAGAAAGAAAGAAATAATTGTTCTTGCTAATTACTTTAAAATTTCTGAAGGCTGGGTTCATAAGTCTACTTCCCAGTATACTGAGTTTGGGAAATGTGTGTGTGTCTAGGTAGGAGAGTCTAGAAGACTCAGAATCTCTCTTCTGTCCTCCCCTCCACCCTGAGAGTTGCACTTGGATGACCGGGTATAAGAATATAACTACATGAACCTGAGAAAGAAGAGTTAGTGCCTAAAGTGCTCAGCTAAGTGATGGGAGAGACCTGGCGGGGATTTAGCACTTGATGCTGAGACTCCAGAGAAAGAGGCTGAAGGTCATTGCAGCTGCTGCAAAAAACTGACATCCTTGCCAAAACCACTATCACATCAGAAATCAAGGGCACCAGATCAAATCCAATCTAGAACACAGGCACCTGTTGTTCACTCACCAGCACCAAGTTGAAAATGTAGCCAACAATGGACACTGCCGTCCACAGGGGCCTTCGGGGGAAAAGGACACACACAGTGGGAGTCGGCCAAGGAAGGACTTGGAATAAGCCAAGGAAGGACTTCAAACCACAGCACACATATATCCTTTAGGTACAAACTTCTGTCAATACTTAGTCCCTATCTCAAAAGGAAAAATAACCTTGAATGTGATAAAATCTTTTCTAAATGTTATTCAGTGTCCTTCCACTGTAAGATTTAGCACCGTCACTGAAAATTAAGGTTCCCGAGCTAGGCTGAGATAAGCTGTTAAGATGTGTTGCCTGTGAAAGTTTGCTCTAGAAGTATATTTAATTATGAGAAAAGTATTTATTGTTTATTGTTTGATAAAAAAGTGTAAAATTGTGTTTGTGATAGGGCATTGTTTTTTCTATTATTAAAATAATATTGTTCCACACTTTGTGCCCAAGTGTACCCCTCATTTAGCTATTAGTTATTAGCTATTATTGAGAACATTGGAAACCAAGGAAGGGGTTAGGAGAGGGTGCAAGGGCTAAAAACTTACCTGTCAGTTGCAGTGAACATTATTCTGCTTAGAGGCACACTGAAAGCCCTGACTTAAGGATTATGCAAGCTACCCCCATAACAAAAGAATTACTGCCTCCTTAATATTTTGAAATTAAAAAGTAATGTTGTAAGGTTTATCTAGCATAAATCTAGCTTAAATATCTAGCATTAATATCTAGCATAAATATAATACATAAAATAATATAAAGTGTGCCTAAATAGGCTGCACAATGTGTATCAAAAACCTAGCAGTGCTTGTTTATAGGACTCAACTGCAGTTGATTTTTATATTCCATTTTGGGTTTATCTGTATTTCCTAGATTTCCCATATCAACATCTTTTCCATTAAGAGGAAAAAAATAAGTAGAAAATTATTATCCCCCACACATGCTTAAATGGAATTAGTAAATTGATATTCAACTTTTATATTACATCCCTTTGTATAAATATGTCTTTGAATTGAATCCCTATTTGTGAATGGATAAAATCCATTATTTAGTTATGATCAACTATTTTCTAAAAACATCTATTGATGATGAATAAACTGAAGCACCCATATTTCACAGAAGGAAATGACAAAAAGCAGCAATTTTCAAGTTCTATTTTTCACAGGTTCAGTTTCATCTGTCTTAGAAACCCCGCACGTGCTCACGGTGGGCCGGCCTTGGCTTGCAAGGAGCTGGGTTTGAAGATGACTGAATGGTAATTTTTAAAAAGGATTTTGCTTATGCCTAAAACTGCCTCCCGTTTTTTCCAGCACTATTTTTAAGCTGTTCAAATCTGTGATCGAGTATACCTTCAGGTATGTTTTATTTTCATAGCTGTTTCCTTTATTAATGGATACTGCATTTTTCCCCCATTTTATCTTAAGCTTCTGTTAAGGACACAGCTGTATGATCTATTGTCCCCAGGAATGACTTCAAATTTTCTCATTACTGCAAGACATTAAGTTGCCAAGATATGATTTACTTTAGTAAGTGCCTTTTATGCCATCTACATTGGAGAGTTTTTGTGACTGTTATTTAAATTTCATTTCCCTGACAATCTGTCTCAGTGTTAAAAAACAAAGGAGAGACTCTGTGTTGGAGATATCTAAAACATTAGCTAACTGCTGCCGCCTCATTAGGCAGACACCAGCACGACAGACCACACACCACGTGAAACCCGAGCAGCCACCTAGGAAAGAGGAGACGCGGGCACTGCTTGGCACTGCCGTTCCAAATGTGTTCCTATCAGCTGCACACATTTCTGAATACGTGGAAGCGAAGACAAGACCACAGAAGTGGAAAATTGGAAGACGGAAAAAATCCCCTCAGGCAAAGATTTAAAGTTAATTTTAAAGAATGTTGAGGTGGAGAGTGCTTGCTGGAGTTCGATAAAGGTAAAAGGTACAATGGAAGGCTTCTGTTCCCATGCTGGGGACTATGTTGCATTGGCTGATAAGAAAATTGTATAAACAAATTTAAAGCAACCATGAAGGAGTCCAATTGTGCTGAGGACTTGCTATAAGCAAGGCTCCGAAAAATGTCACTGTTATCTTTCCAAGAGAGTCATGTTTTACATGTTTGTACCCAGTACAATATTTGGAGTAAAATAATAAGGTAGCTAAAAATGGTCTCATCTAAATTGTTGCTTCATTGGGTGGCAAGATATTCCTACATTTTTATATAATGCATTAAGCAAAAGTGAATCATTTAAAATGATGGGTTAAAACAAATGTTTCAGGGACACAAAATAATAACACATCTCATATGTAAGTATTAGTTTAAAAGTTAATAGGATAATTTAATAGTTACATTTTATTGGTTGATAATGTCTAAGGCCTTTATTTTTATTCCTTTGATTTATAGTATGCACTTGCTTTTAAGGCCTCCAGGCTCATGTAAATTGCAGAATCCTAAATGATTTAAACAATGGCATAACTAACAATGGCGCTTAAGAATCCTGTTAGCACTACAATATCACTGTCAGTCATATCAGCAAACCTTAGATATATTATATCAGAAATTATTTGAATTATTCCCATCCTTGCCATCATATATATTCCTATTCTATAGCATTAACTCAAAAAAATCATTTTTTTTAAGACTAAAGACTTTATTTTATGTTTTCCGGAAAGATTACTAATAGTAATTTTATGGCTGGTCTCAGTTATTTTTGCCTCTAATGACATCATCCTCAGAAATTGTCTTCATTTGAAAACAAACAAACTCAAAGTACTATGAGCCATAACATGCACTTTCCAGATCAACTACCTTCGTAGGACTAAAGTAGGGAGGATATAATAGGTCCTAAAGTACGTCCATTATATCTCTTTTGTACAGAGGATTTAAATCAAGGCATAAAGAGTTTTAATAATTTTTTCCAGTATCAAATTCTTAATGGCGTAGCAAGTTTCAAGCCCAAGCTCTCTTTGCTTTGTTATGAAACGAAGAAGAAATTCTTTTTTTTCATCACTAACTTTTTCAGGTTTATACAATGTATTTCATTCTTATGTTTTAAAACAAATAATAATAACTATCAAGTATTCATTGGTGTTGCCCATGGCATGAATTCTCAATTGTCAAACACCAGAATATTTGTAAAGATTTATTTTAAACCAAATTTTTCAGTATTTTTCAGGGTTTTTCTCCTTTTCTGTTGGGTTCAGTTAATGGTCAGAAAAAAGAGACCAATAGAGGAAAAAAATATAAGAAAAAGCAGAAAATCAAGGAAAATTCCTGAAGCTAGTAATGGATGAAGGTTAAGTAATTCAGATATTCTGCAATTAAAATACGCAGATGTCCTGGCAGGGGACACAATTCAGCATCAGAGTTCCATAAAACTGTTAGTGGGAAGAAGATTCCTTCCAAACTATTGCAACCCCAGCCAAATGGCATTCGGAAGTTTGTGCCTGGTCTTTAGAAATGATACAGAACAATTGCTCAACTGAATAGGAAATTAAAAAAAGCTACTGCGATCCACTGAATAAACTCTGACACTAAAATTTGTCGTGTGGACCTCTTTGGAGCAGGCACAAGATGTAGAAGTAAGAAATAGATACTGCCGATAAGACTGATACCTTCCTAAAGAAACAGCAACAGTTTTCCAATGGATCAGGGACAAGGCGGGAGAAAACTGCATTTCTAACAGAATCAGATGTGAGGCCCTATCACTGCCGCAAATTACTAATCATTATTTCTTCAGAATGATTGCTGCTTTCTTACTAACAACATACCCAGCACTATTCATTTCTCCCACCTCTTACATGAAGGTTGTTGAACTACCCAACGACAGAACTGTTCTACTTCTTGAATGTAACTGTCTCTAAAAGTGGGCCCCCACTTCTGTGTTCCTCTTGGAATCAGCCAGTGCAAGACAAACCCTATAAAGGATCACACCCCCATTTATTTTTCTAAATTTCCCCCAAGGTAGCTCTTCTGCCCTCATTTGTTCTGTTCCTGGTTATCTGTGGTCAGTGGGCTTTAACGAAGAAAAGAGACTAGTTCTTAGATGGAACATAGTTGGACCAATATGATTTGCTTCTGCTATGAAACTGGCATATGGTCAATCTGACTAGGGTCAAATTTTGGTCCAGAACCTTGATTGGTCCAGAACCTTAATTCACGAACTTAAGTGGCCCTACCTACACATGTCCAGAAAATCTGTGGCTAGGAAATGAAGAAGATAACACAGACAAAGATTAATTAAACCATAGTTTCCTAATGAATTATTTTTTAGATAACAATTATGGACACATAAGATTAAGATGATCTTTGAGGTAATACCCTATGAGAATCAGACACTTACTATATTTCTTTGAATATTTAATCTTAAAGTCAATTTTGTGATATATTTTAAAATATCTAAGATGTTTAGATTTAATCTTAAATATTGTGACATATTTTAAAATATCTAAGATGTTTCTATATTAATGGGTTTTTAATTTGTTTTTGTTCTTTGAACTTTTTTCAAAAAAATTCAGTGCTTTTAATCATTATTTGTGGAAAAAAAAAATCTATCCTTGACCCATGGGTGTTTACATCTGGTATCAAGTTTCCTGGCTTGGCATCCATGTACTGTTCAGGGATGTTATGAAGTCAGAATGAGCAGAATAGATACACTGCTTAACCTCAAAATTTTATTATGAAACGTTTATGTTTTATAACATGTTAAACCTAGAATGTAATTCACTACGAAGTCTCATCTTGAAGATTTTTTCAAATCCTGTCCCCTTTGTGTTTATGAAAAAAGTGAAAAGAAAAGAAAGACAGTACCTGCACCTCATTTTAAATTCCTGACTGAGCAGTGAAGGGACAGCTGTTAGCGATTCATCTCCTCAACTTTGGTTTGTTTCTGTTGACAGATCATTTTAATAACTGCGATTCTTCAATGGATGTAAAATATTCCACATTTCTGTGTGCAAGCTATTTATTTTTTAACTGCCTAAACCAGAAAGTTTTATTTTCTGTACTTCATGGTAATTCTTCTTCCTTGAAGTAGATTTTTTTCCTTAAAAGTGCTTTTGAATAATAATGATTGCTTTAAAAAAAAAAAAAAAAAAAAAAGCTCATCTGCTAGTTGTGCCTGAGTTGACAGACAACCTAAAACTATTTAAATAGAAGACACTTATGTCCTGTGACTTGCTATATATGAATTCTATTTTGTACGTTGGTTAACTGAAGTACTGGTCAATTCTGTATGAATTTCTGGACTGTTTCAAGTTAGTAATCTTTTCTTTTAATGTGGGAAACCCAACATATATAAATCAGGAACAATGTATGGGATACAAAGGAAGACTAATGTGTGCCCGTGTGATTCTAAGATTTTTCCAGTTCCCTCCTCTTACTTTCAAATGTTTTATCCCTTCTGCTTAACCAAAGTTGACAAATAGTGCTAATTCTTTTTATTATGGTTACCTAAGAATCCATGCTGCAATGACATTATTTTTAACAGTAAAGCATCTCTGCCATGTTATGCTCTAAGTTAATGAAGTGACAAGATCTAGAGAAAATACACTCCATTTTCCCTATGACAACAAATAAGCCTTCGGTTGTCGACTGGTTCACCTTATGTATTGGGCTCTGAAGCTGAAAAATACTTAGACATGAAATGAGAAGTCACAGTGTTTACAGAGATGTGCTCCAGCGTGTCGCTTACATGCTATTAGGCTATGGGAGAACAACCTGATAAAGTTTATATTTTTAGTCTGAGGGAAAAATAAACGATAGCTCAAAGACTGTTTGCATTGCCCTTGATGATTTTGCTCTTCGCCGCATTTCCTTATTTCTTGCTAAATCTATTTTGCTAAAGGCTACAAAATTCTGAGAGCCAGTGGAGTGGAAGGAAGTCAGCTTAGAAGCTAAGTGACCATACTGCCTCCCTCTACAAAAGCATCTCCTTATGAAAGAGCGGAATTCCTTTATAATAAGCCTGGTGAACTTCTAAGAGATGGCCTAAGTGTCAGGCTTCCCAGGTTAAAATATACTTAGATGCCATTTTGAAGGGGGAAAATACAATATATTTGTTCAACTAAGCCTTAAAAGATAATTCTCAAATTTGCTTTCCTTTTCTCTGCCACAGGCATGGCAGGATTAAGTAAGGGACACAAAAAGTCTATAACCAGCATCAGACAAAGTGTCATGATCATAAATTGTTGAAACTTAAGTATTTGGGGAACTATATGCATGACTTTATGAACTTTAGGTTCAATATAAAATTATGTGCTTTTAAAAATCAAATCACTATGACTTTGACAATGTATTCCCTTTAAATTGAGGGAGTCTTATTCTATTGAGATATTCTTGAAAGCCCAGTTAATTTGCAGCAAATCGATCCTGATTACTCTCATTGCAAAGTCTTTCTCGTCTGAAGAGTCCAATGCTGCAGGAGCCTATTATCATGTCATGGGCTGACTTAAGTGGTTTGGAGCAATGTTTGTTGACTGTGTCTCTCTCTACACTCCATCATCACTCCTCACGGTGCAAGGTCAGGAGAAATGGAAAATCATCTACATACTTTGCTGGTCCTTCAATATATTTTCAATGTGTAGTGTGGGTTCCTTCTGTTCACAGAGATATTCATTCAACAAACAAGGTAAAACAAAAACACAAAGGGAATTTTCCAAACAATCTATGATAAAAGTTATTAATATTCCAATTTGTTTATTTATTAAAAGAAAAAAAATTACACTATTATTGTTGGCTACAGATAAATTCAAATTTACAAAACTACATAGAACCCATTAATATCTCCATTCCAATTCAGACAACTTGAAGGTCTTTCCCCCGAACAATAAGTCAGAATTATTACATACGGACACAACTAAAGGGCCCTTTCTGGTACCCTTTGCAAAGTAGAGAAAGATTAGTTGCAAAGGTAATTATATTCTAGAAATTCATCCTGTCAAGTAAGTCAAACAAGAAGCTGTCTTATTAAAAATTAAAACCAAAATAATGTATATTCAAAAAAACCAACACTTTAATGTATACATAAGGTGCCTATTATTTAGCTCAGGGCTTTATGTATGGCATCTGGGTTACTATGATGAGGACCCTTAGAAGTATGTCAACCTTTGGCTTAAAAAATTTGGATCTCGAATTTAAAAAGTGAATATTTTTGAGTTATTTAATTAATATATTTTGCTCATGAAACATCCTTACTGTTTTTATTTTTTATCATTCAGTTGGAAAAAAACAGCTCTTTGATTATGAATGTTATACAGCACAAGTATCAGATGTTAACTAAGTTCCAGCTGTTTAAGATGCTATACAATGGGTATTTGAAAGTCATATTTTAAAATTTATTTAGTTCTAACTATCCAGTTCTGATTAATTTTTTCTCTGTCTAAACAGGCACTTAAATGGGAATCAAGTTCCAACAGTAACCCCAAGACTTAGAGAATGAAACCAGTGGGGTGTCATGTTTAGTTGCTTTGGGATCATGGGTTAGGAAACACTCAGCACAGTTCTACTCTCTTTTCTGCTTTGATGACAGCAGTTAGCATATTTTAATAGAGTTCCATTAGATCTTTCTAATTTTTGGTCCTCTGGGGGATAAAGAAAGAGTCTTGAGGTTTTTATTCTTACTATTTGAAATATTTCTCCATAGTAAACAACTCTAAAAATTTCTCCCTTTCTCAGAATTCAGAGGGAGTTGGAAATTCACAAACTGAGAAAAAAATTTTTGCATCATTCATGAGAAGAGACTTGCTAAGCTTAGTGGGATATACCGTGGTTATTAAAGTGGCCTGCCAGGTGAGATGAGAATGTTGCTAGGCTTAGGCTATTTAGTTGTAAAGACAGAACAACTGGGAGCTGTTGTGTATGTAAATGCTCATCCTTTATCTGTTCTGAAGGATTTCGGACAAGGATAAGCCACGATTCCTGATGTTGCTAGACTGCCTTGGGGAAGCAGGTTTAAAAGTTGCTTGCATTAGTCTGGATAATTCATGCTAGTTGCTATAGCAAATAACCTCTGAATCTCAAAGGCTTAATAAACATACACGCACACAATTTTTTTATGCATATATCATAGTCTGATGTAGTTTGAGTGTCTCTACCGAGCAAGAGACACCCTTTGTGACTCTGCAAAGTCTGAGCCTTCTGCATTCACCCTCTGGGTGAAGGGGGATGAGACCTTCAGTTGAATATCTCTGGGAGACCTCAGCATAGAAGACAGAATGAAGTAAGTAAAAATAACTTTCATTCACATTTCATTGGTCAAAATTAATCATGTAGATCTCCAAGTTAAAGCCCAAAGAAGCTAGGAAATGTTCTTTCTGCATGGTCAATAACAGAAAATAGACTAGGCCAGTATCTAATCGGGGTCTCTTGACAATAGCCAGTTTTGCTGCAATTTTATGAAATCTGTGAAGCTCATAATATCCAACTTGGGGTTAGAAGAAAGCATGATGCAATTGCTGTCCTCATCACAAATCCTGTGACACTCATTTTAGAGACCTAAAAATACCACAGAGTTTCAGTAATCATTATAGACTATTTTTGGAAGCTATATATGGATTGCCAAACTTCTCACTGACTTGACCTAAACCAGCTCATTTGGGGTATTTATTCAGTGAGGAGCAGCCTGAAATTGCAAAATTTTGCATGAGGGGACTTGGCTGGCTCAGGCTTGGGACTGTGATCTTTTCTTGAACGATCACAAAACTTGTGAATACTCCCCAGAACTAAGAAATAACTTCTTAAGAGAGTACGTAGTCTAAGACCCGGTGGGCAACCTTACTTCAGAAATAAAATGAGGCTGTGCTACTTATCTTTTTTGTAACTCTAGGTGTCTTTGGTTTTCATCTCTGTCACCTAAATTAACTCCATTGTTAATAGTAACTAAACGTGAATTGTAAATAAATCATATACCTTGAAATAGATTGTTACCTCCCAGGTATAACTTAAAATTGTCTAAGCAAAGCCTTACTCTGTGCTTCTACTTTCTACAAAGAAGAAGAATTTTAACCATTACTTCCTGGCTGGTTAAGAAATTGAAATTTTCTTTCTTTATTCTAGCTCTTCAAAAATACTCACTTTAGCCCTAACAATATATAGAGAGGAATGGTCTAGGATTTCACCCTTACTGAACTTCAACGGCAGGAAATTTCATGTTCTATATATCCTTGGGTATTTTTTCCTGAACATCAGATTCAGGTGAAATGCAAATAATCCTGACATTTAGAACACTGTTTCATCAAAGTAGGCTGCTTTTCATGACCTACTATAATCCTGGATGATTGGCCTAGGGCCTGTTACACATGTGATTATTGAGCCCCCCCACCCCAAAATTAGTAAGTTGAAACCTTAGTACTCCATGTGATGGTATTAGCAATGGGACTTGTGGAGGTGATTAGGTCACAGGTTGGAGCCTGCATAAATGGGGTTAGTTCTCTTATACAAGGTGCCCCAGAGAGCTGCTGTGTTGTATTTTCACCATGTGACAATACAATTTAGCAGACTGCAAGTCAGATAAGAATTCTCATTAAAACCTGACCATGCTAGTACTCTGATGATGGCCTTCCACCCTCCATAACTGTGAGAAATTAATTTCTGTTGTATATAAGCCACCTAATCTATGGTCTATGGTAATTTCTTATAGTGACACCAGTGGCGAAGGCCTCTAAGTTCTCACCAGTGACTTGATGACTGGATAAGTCCTCCTGCAGTCCTCTCCATGGATTTACTCCCTCTGTGTAAATGTCACGAACCTTCTTTTAAAACTCAGTTAAAGAGGGCAGCTCCTGTGGCTCAGTGAGTAGGGTGCTGGCCCCATATACCAAGGGCGGCAGGTTCAAACCCAGCCCTGGCCCAACTGCAACAAAACTCTGTTAAAGATGTGGTCTTATATGCTCTTTTATAGAACCTGCCTTTCCCTGGCATTTCCTAAGAGATACCTCTTGAGAGTTACCATGGGAAATTCACATAACATATAATTCTATCTTTGTAGTAGAGCTCTTTTTCTATGGTTTGGGAACCAAGTTTCATAACTGTCATTTTTCCTCTGAGAGAGTTTTATGACAAATAGCACTTTATAAATTTTATTAAATAAATTCACAATAAATACTCGTAACTTATGTTAACTCTTAATTGTCATAGTAGTATTCTACCAGACTTAGTTCTATGTCATACTTTGATGAAAGTAAAGTCCAGCACTGTGTCACATGTCAGGCAGAGACAAATTGGTGCACTCCTAGCCAATGTGGCCTATAAGAAATAGTTTAGTTATAAGCAAAAAATTGTAGAAAATTTAATTGTCACTTCTCTTCAAGCAAAAAACAATAAATATTTTAACTCAGACAACAAGTTTCACAAATCATGGCAAAGATATAGCCTGTTCTTTTTGTTGTGGGAGAAGTCTGCTGATACCAAAGCCTTGCTCCTAGTCTCCTGGAGGAGAATCTGCATTGTAGATGTGTCTTCTTGCTGAGACAGACAGAGGAGAGAGAGAGAAATGAATAAGTAAAAAGAATAAAATTAAATTAAAAAAAAGAAATATGAAAGAAGATACCATGCAGACACCTCTATACCCAAAAGAAAGTGTTCCTATTCTTAGTACACTCCCAACATTGTTTCCTGATCATTTTTTCCCTTTTATTCATATTCCCTACCGAGTTTCTGCTTTCCTTAGTGATTGGCCTCTAGCTTGGATTATCAGAATTTTCTGTTTCATCCACATCTGCTTATCAGTGGAGTCAGACATAGAAAGAAATGGAGAAAGATGCTCACAGATGTTAAGAGAATCTAACAAAAAATCCACTCTGTTCCAGAAAGAGCTTCATCTTTGCAGTACAAATTGACTTCGGATTCTCTAGGTCAGTCATTTTGTATTTTAAGCTTCAGGCATCAAGTAGATGTTTTGTTAGACCAAAAGAGCATGCTTCTCTTCTTCGACATTGTCATACATTTCAGAAACTCCATTTCTATCACTTTATATTAAGAAGCAGCTAAGAGACAAGCAGGTGGAGGAATAGAAATCTGACAGGTATGACTTTGGGTTCGATGCCTATTTCAATTGATTTAGGTTAATCTGAACAAAGATCTCTATATGTTATAGAAGAGGGGAGAGAACGAAAGAATATCAACTTAGAGAAGAAAAATATTAATTGAGAATTCTTCAGAGACTGAGAATTACTGGACCCCAGATTTTATCTTTGACTAAGACTTTTTTAAGGTAAAATCTAAAGTTTCAGTGGGAAAAAAATCAGTCAACATAGGTCCATTTTATTAAGAAAGGCAAAAAATATTAAGTATCGAGATACAGTTAATATTTTATGTCATCAGAAATAGATATTTTTCTTGGCTGCAAATTTTGGAACTACCACTTCCTCCTTGGAATGGCAAGCTAAGCACTACAAAACAATTTCTCAGAATTTCCCATGAAATAATTTTTCATTACAATGATTTTGACCAAATTAGGTGATCTCTTTTGATTTATCTCTAGGGTGATAACATTACTATGGTGGGTTCTTTGTTTATTTTGGCAAATATTTTATTTTTATTCAATTAATTCTCAGTTACTTTGCTACTCAGTAATGTTCTCATCATTGGGGGAGGGTATGAGGGTAACATAGTGAAAATAAAATGTTTAGCTTGAATGAATTAAGTTTGCATTATGAGCAAGCATAGTTTATAATTTTTCAGGGACTAAACTTAGGAATCAAAAATAATAAAAATTATCTAGGTTGTTCACCTGCATATATCTTTTTAAAATTATATATGCTATACCTTGTATTATATTTCTTGAATATGTTGGAAATACACTGAGATATGTTCTGACCTCTGTTTGTGACTAGAAAATATTCCTAATATTGTAGCGTGGATGGAAACTCTGCTTAGAATGGTTTCCTTTAGTGAACTGTCTCCATATGTAGTCAAAAGTCTTGATATAATTACTTTAAATGCTATAATGTTGTAGTTAGTAAAAAAGAATGTTTTATATATTAAGTTTTGAAAATTTTATTCTATGAGTAGGCCAGAAATCAACATTACACAAGGAACAACACAAAATAAATGATAAGCAAATAAAGAAGCATTTTATTGCTACTTCAAATATAGCATTTCCTAAAAGGATCTTCTTCTATTTCTAAATTCTTACTTTTGATGCTGCGGCACCACCCGAGTACCTCCATGTGGCTCACAATATTATTTCTCCTACAGTGGAACCATTGCTCTTATCATGCTATTATCGCAACAGTCATTGACAACCTCTTTTCTTTCACCTTTTCCCCTCACACATGCAATCACCAAGTAATGTCAATTAATCAATTATATCTTCAAAAACACATTGTGTTCTTTCCCTTTTCCTCCCCTGTTCTAGTTTCACTCTTATCTCATTATGTCTTGCCAAAGCTACCCTAACATGTTTCTTCTTACTACCTCTAGTCCTACTTTTTTTTTTTTTTTAATCAACACAGCAGACTAGTATCACAGGGAACACCATACTGCAGTGATACAACAGCATCAGTCCCCTTCTAAAAAAAGCTGGAGTGGTGAAAGCTGGAGTGGTGACTTACTGCATCAATCAAGGCTCTGGACTGCAAGCTCAGAAACCAAGCCCAGTTCTTCAGCAATGAGCATTGGATGTAATGACAGACTTAATGGGAGTCTGGAGAACTGAACGTGAAAAATGTGTGGCAGAAAAGGTCAGCTGGGAGGGCTTTCCTGGAAACACAATAACTGTATTTCAGCAAGAATAGTGTGGCTAGGATGCTGCTTCTGCTGCTGCAGGGCACGATTAGCACTAGACAAGAGAGGGATCTTTCTGGCTTCCATGGTGTGAGAAGACGGGCAGGGGGAAGTTGGACACTGGACAGCCATCCAATAAAGCGCAAACAACAATAACTATCACTCCTACTACCAGAAATTTCAATTCCATGAACAAGGCTGAAGTTTACTGGCATTGCTCTCAATTTTATTTTTTCCAAGCTGACTTTGAATTACATTTCCAAACTATCAATTGCTTCCTGAGCCATCCTCTTCCAATATATCAGCTGTGCATTCTTATCCTGGACAACTAATTATTCTTTTTTACACCTTTCACACCTTCAAGTTTGTGCACTTACTATCTCCTCAATTTAGGGTATCTTAACTGTTACTTTATCAATATTACAGGCTAAATCATTCTCTGTCACGAGGGGCTGCCTTTGCATTACAGAACTTTCAACAGTCTCCCCACTAAATGCCAATAATGCCTCTACCCACTAAATGCCAGTAATACCTCTCCAGTAATAACCTCAAGGTTTCCAGACATTGTTCATTCTTTCCTAGGAAGTGAAGTCACTCAAGGTTAAGAAGAAGACTAAAGAAAAATACTTGCATGTAATGAAAGATCCTACAAAAATATATTTAAGGAATTCAAACAAGGTCTTCAGTTTAACAAATAGTACTATATCAATTTAATTTTCTGATTCTGATCATTAGACTATGATTATGCAAGATATTGCTTCAGAAGACATTAGGTGAGAGATACATAAATGTTCTCTGTGCTCTTTACATAAATTTTTATAAGTTTAAAGAATTCAAAAAATTCTGTGGACTGTACTCAGCACTTAATCTAGATTTATATTTCTCAGAATTATTTTCATTATTATACTTACCTCAAGCACCCCAGAGCCTTTCAAGACTTTTTTTCCTAATTGTCCCACCAATAAATTTTGAATAACACAGAGAGAGGTGTGTATGTTTATGTGCTAAATGGATATTGTTCTTTGTATATAAAAAGAGGATTTGGGGGTGGCGCCTGTGGCTCAAAGGAGTAGGGCGCCGGCCCCATATGTCAGAGGTGGCAGGGTTCAATCAAACCCAGCCCTGGCCAAAAAACTGCAAAAAGAAAAAAGAGTATTTGGGGGCTGGGCATGGTGGTTCATGTCTGTGGTCCCGGGACTTTGGGAGGCCAAGGCAGGTGTCACTTGAGTCCAGGAGCTCACTGCAGTGAGCTATGATTGTATCACTGCACTCCCAGACTGGGCCACACAGCAACAGAGCAAGATGTAGTCTCTTGAAGAAAAGAAAGTTTTCTTTCATGGCTCCCCACCCCCAGAATCAGTTCCTTTGAAAGTGCGAGCTCTAGTCAAGAAGCAGTGATGTTGCTCTCCTCTCACCTTCCAAAACTTTCTTTACATCTATTACACAGTTATCAAATGTTTCTTTGCATTTTTGTAAAAAAAAACTGTACATGCGTGCATATACATGGAAGTCTTTCCTACTAGACTGTAGCTTATTAAGATCAGTGGTGTTACATTCACTGTGTATCCCTTTCACAGTGACTGACTCCCAAGACCCTCAAAAAGCTGAATTGCTTTAAAGCAGAGACCATATTCAGTTGAGATGATTTAATTATTTAGAAAATATGGTAGAATTAAAATATAAAATATAGAAACCCAAATTAACAGTAAAGATAATAAAGTAAAATAAATAAATAAAGCGGGTAAATGGTGATAGCTATTATTTGACTAGAATTTCATGCTGGGGGGTGAAGTGAGGAAATAGGCAGAAAGATGGTTGTATGGATTTGCAGCAAATCCATTTATGATGTAATTTATTGAAAAGAGTGCAATCTTTGTACAAGGAAATAACATGTTACTGGCATTGTAATGATGGACAGAATTTTAATGCTACCTGGAAAGATACCCCAAGTAACCTAGTCAGTAAAATGATGGGCTCAGTAAGACAACAGAAACTAACTACAATCCCTGGTTTGTTGTTTCCTTTAGGTCAGAAGCTTTTCTAGACAGTACTTGGTAATAAATGGTGATTCCCTTTTCATAGTATTAAAAGTCTCACTCAACGTTATATTAGAACAACAAATTTTACCAAAGACTATTTCTTCCCTCAACCACCTGGGTCTACCTTGGGCTGAAATACTTGACTCACAGAGAGAGTCATAGGTATCTCCTTCTGTAGAGTTTTCATGCCTGAATCAGTAACCTGGCTCTTCTTGTATCACTTACGGGAATTCATGCCACGCTCTCCAGCAATCTTCACGAAGCTGTCTTCTCTTAGCTTGATAGGAGGAGTTCCCAGACAAATGAAGAGGGCGGGAATGGCAACTACTCTCCAGATGAATCCACACCGCCATCATTCTTGTCACTCATTCCTTGCGCAGAGGCTGGAGACAGTTAATGGGTTAATGTTGGCAGAAACAAGCGTCATGCCAATCCTGTGTAAATAATACAGCAGTGAATTTAAGACTACAAGGGATCTATTATATATATATGTGTGTGTGTGTGTGTGTGTGTGTGTGCGTGTATTTTTCTTTTCTGTCCTTAGAGAGATATTAGCTAGGATTTCTGAGATTATAAGAAACACCTTGTTATCTGGTTGTATTTTCAAACATGAACATTGTATCTGATACATAATAGGTACCCAGTAAATGTTAGTCCCCTTTATTTGCCATTTTCCCCTTCTCTTTTATCTTTAAATTCTTCTCTGAGTTCTATTCCTTTCTAGCCTACAAATTCAAATCTATAAATGTCCTCTTTTATAAATAAATCATATTGCAGATTCTTGTACATTTTTGTCAATCCATCTGCTTCCCCGATCATGGAAAAGAAGAGAGAATTGGGTTGAAGTAAACATCATTAAGGAATGTTAAAATACTGAGTATATGGAAACTTAAAAATTGTATACTTTCCTTTTAGAAGCAATTGTGGAAAAATCACTAAATATTGGAAGAGATTTTATTTTGTCCCTCAGTTTCCTCAACCGTATTGAGAGATTTGAAGTAGACAATGTTACTAGTTTGTAATTGAGAATAAAAAGACACATGGAGGTAGGAACATATTCTGTCTCCTCAGGGCCCTATGTTTGGCCACACACGGATATTTCAAGGGTAGTTGTCCACCATGTTGATGACTATCTAAGTCTTCTTTCATCCCTTATGTATTTACATGAATTTTAATGTGTAGTAGATATCAAACTTTCTTGAATTTATTTGTAGTCTGTCATTTACAGGATAGCTTCACTATTATATATAAAAGCTTTCTTTTTTTTATAGTTACTGTGTTATGTTCCAAGGTGTACCCTCTAACCAATAACCCTGAATCATAGGCTGGTAAGAGCTGAGATGACTTGAAAAAATATCAGAAGATGATAAGCTGTAGAGTCTAGGCAGTTGTCATCTAGAGATCAGATAAGCAAAAGACATCCAGAAAACATCCAGCACAGGAATAGAGTGTCCAGAGTTCAGCTAAATAATCTGAAACTACTGGCAGGCAGCAAAAGTAATTGATGAAAGCCCTGTTGGAAGAATGAAGAGGAAAGATGGTTAGAAATGGAAAGTGAAGCAGAGGAGAATTTTGACGCAGGGCCAGCTCACTCCCTTGGTCTTCACCGCCTTTGTATTTCTCTCCCATGGTTGACAATCAGTCCTGATTGAACCTGGCTTGGAGGCAAGCCTTTAGAAACTACAAACAGGTGGTCAGTTGTCTGAGTAGCAGACACTCAATCTGCATTTGCTGGGATAGAGGACAGACATATTTCTTCAGCATAGTCACTTCCCTGACACTGTAATCAGTGAACACGCTCTCCTATAAACTTTGATCACTCTGCTTTGTCTTTCACGTTTGCATACCGAATCATCCTTTCGCCCTACCACATGTGGAGTCCTTCTCTCAATAATTTAAGTTTGCTATTTTCCAGACTTTTTTATTTCTTGAGAAGAATTGAGAAGATCTGTGCCTCCTTTGCTAAGTGTGGAGTGTTTACAATAAGGGAAAATGAACGATTTCTCTATTTCTGAAAGCTTTTTTTCTGCTCCCAGCATGCCTTGGGCTCCAAATGCTCTTTGAACAATTGCATTCATGGATTAATGCAATGCTCTTCAATTTTAATGTGCTTATGAACTACCCAGGGATCTTGTTAAAATATAGATGCTAATTCAGTAGGTCTGATGGGGGCCCCAAATTCTGCATTTCCAGGAAGTTTTTAGGCGATTCTGCTAGTGTTTAGACCATATGCTCAATAGTACAATAATTATCAGAGCCTTTCTCTGTTTCAGAAGGAAAAGTTCTGAATATTTCAGAATGTGGATTATTATTCCCTTTCCTATATCTCCAAAAGTACGCCTTCTATTTTTTTACATTGGCATCTAATTGTTGATTTTTCTATGCAAATAAACACATTGGATCTCAGTGCAGTTTATTTATGTAAATTTGACATTAATAAAATTTAGAAGAGCTTAATTTTCACTGAATGTATTTAAATATATTTAGTTACATATTTCTTGAATCATCCTAAAACTTGTCATGAAGGAATGTACATACATAAAATAAAATTGGCAAAGAAGCACTAAGATGATACTCAATGGAGAGTGATGTGATTTAAAGACAAGGTTATATGATCCTGTAACTTCATTCAAAATGTTGCAAATTGTGGCCAGGAAATTAAACTATTTTCAATTACAGCTCTAGCAAAATTTGGTGCCAGGAGCTAAAAGTTTGTGCTATCCCCAAAAATGGATGAAGAATTTTATTTATAGTTTTAAAAAATCTGCTCATGGATAATGACTAGGGCATAAGACTCACTATTTTATTGAGATTTATAGAGATTTAAAACTAGAGACTAAAGTAAAAAAAAAAAAAAGAAAGAAAAAGGAAAGAAAAGAAAGGAATAGAATCGTCCTCCTCCCAAGGCAGAGGAGAAGGGATGAACACAACCCACCTAAAGCTAGAACCGGTGGGTAGGTAAGGTTAAAGCTCACTTATGTTGTTTTAGTAGGGTCCACACATCCTTCCTTCCTTAGATTAGCTTTTGAGGTTGCAGGAAAAAAAATGAAGTATGTATCCCCTTTGTAGATATTTTTAAATATGTCAATGAAGACACAAGTCCAGTGTAAATAGGGAAGGCCACTATGTCTTATTTGAAGGTAAGACTTTGGTATTTCTTCATTGCCATCATTGTTTTTGTATAATCTTTTGTAACAAATATAGATACTTTATGACACTTTAAAAACATTTTTCAAAATCTAAACCATATTCCTATATATTTCCTGTCCCCATAATTATCAGACACTCGATTTTAGCAAGAAGGAATGTTTCTTTCAGCAACGATTTCTTCCATGTGGCAGGGTCACTCTACCTGATGCTCTTCTCCACCTTCTCCATAATGTAACTGAGTATTGGGGGAAAAGTGGGCCTGGGAAACCTGGCTTCTTCCTCTCTACTTGTTGAGGTCTGCTGAGTACAGACGTCAGATATTCTTGGCCATGTGATCTATTTAAACACAGAGTCTCTGCCCCTGGAGAGGCTTGAGGTGGTCCAGGGCTATGTGAGACTGGGGGGATATGTCATCCTGATTCTGTGATCAATGGTAGGAAGTCCTTAGCTGCCACTTGCCCAAGCTACATTCTCCAATTTTATTAGCAATAAAGGTGATATTTTGGTCCCTACCCATAGAATCTTCTATCATAAGTCTCTGTTGTTTCACACATTGTCAGAGAGGAGTGGGAATATTAACTTGGCATAACTTTGAGTCATGCATTATTCATCTTTATTATCATTCAGAGTACTCCAGAAAGCTGATTCTAAATAGAAATGTGTTGCTTCTTTCTTATGGTTATGTGTACATGGATTATAATATTGAATAGTAACTATCTCAAAATCAAGACTTGAGGAATTTGTCTCCAAAAAATTTAAATTCAACTTCAAACCTCTGCTTTACTTTCCCTGAGTAACCTTTGGAACTTTATCTCCTTGACTCTAGGTTATCTATAAAAAGGGGTTTAAATGTATCTGTCTACCTGAGGCTATGGCTGTGAGGTTAAAATAAATGAATGTGAAATGTATTGAGAACCATAAAACACAACAAAAATGTGTACTGTCATTGCTGCAATTCTCTAAGTGTGTGCAGCAAATACATTGGAAAAGTAAATGGAATTTCATGTGATTGTATTCAGGTTGCTCATTTTATAGAAAGGTGGAATTAAAATCTTTTTTTTTGTTTTTTTTAAAAGCATTATAACCCTTTATTTGGTCATATTCTAATCGCTTACCATAATATGCACTTTTTCTAGAATGACTTTTTGTTATGTACATTAAGAATGGATCGTTTTTATGTCTGAGTTCTATGATAGGAATAAAGTATTTTCTTTTCACTTAAATATCATTTAAAGTAAACTATGTATTTAGAAGTTTTCTCCTGACCCTTCAAATATGCACCACAGGTGTGATCCTGCCTCTTGAATGTTATCGCAATCAGGTTCATGAAAATATCTCCGATTGTATCTGAAGCCCGCACACTGTACCCCATGATTGAATTATTGTACACAGCTATGATTCAATTAAAAAAAAAAAAGAATTAGTTGCTAACTAACTAGTTGCTAAAATTTATTTTAAAACATCATTAAAATATTTTGTAGCCTCAAACAAAAAAAAATAAAATAAAAGAAGTAAAGTAAACTATGTTTATATCACTTGTGTAGGTTTATTTAACGATGCAAGCATCACCTTGTTTTATTGTTACACAGTTTTTAGACTCATTGCTTTTAGTTATGAGAAGCACCAAATAACATTTGTCAGCCTGCTTCGGTGCAGGCACCTTTAAAATGTCAACCAAACAGATGTTCTAGTATAAACACGAATAAAAATGAGGGCATCATAAAACTAAATATAGGATATTTTCTTATGTTAATATTAATGTTACTTAAAATATAGTAGTGTTGAAAGTGTATATAATTAATAAAGATGACAAGAAAGACTCCCAAAATTTTGTAATTTTATAATTTACAAAAAGAAGTTAATGCTTTATTTTTCAAAATTATGTAATAACTTATTAATATTTAACTATTGAAACATTCTAGGAATAAAGTCAAGCAGATATGATTTATAGTATTTTCCTAATGATTTCTGATTCTGTTTCTGGGGCTATTCTGATACTGCTAAATCTCAGTTCCATCTCACATTCAATACTCAAATGGATGCTAAATGTTGATTACATATATATATATATATATAGCCATATACATATATAAAATATGTGTATCACTTATAATAAAAACTGGAGGGGAAGAAGAAATGAAAACATAAGTGCCGTTTTCCTGCTTCATTATTCATATATTATAGCGTCTTAGTACCTTCCATTTTTTTAATGTGCCAATTTACAGAAATAAACCAAATATGTTGAAATAATTAAGTTGTGGCTCAGTGCCTGTGGCTCAAGCAGCTAAGGCACCAGCCACATATACCAGAGCTGGCGGGTTTGAATCCAGCCTGGGCCTGCCAAACAACAATGGCAACTACAACCGAAAAATAGCCAGGTGTTGTGGTGGGCGCCTGTAGTCCCAGCTACTTGGGATGCTGAGGCAAAAGAATTGCTTAAGCCAGGAGTTGAAGGTTGCTGTGAGCTGTGTGAAGCCACGGCACTCTACTGAGGGTGACAGCTCGAAGCTCTGTCTCAAAAAAAAACAAAAAACAAAAAAAAACAAAGAAGAGAAAAGAAAAGAAATAATTAAGTTGTTCCTTTAAAATTTTGACTCTTTGTGTTTACATTAAAAACTCTTATGAAGTATGTTTATACAGACACAGACTTACTCTCATCTCTGTAAAGGCATGCACAGAACATGTTGGCCCTTTCTGAACTAATAACATTAATAATAATGATAAATAATATAGTTATGTTTCACTACAAATGTTTCACTACAAATGCTTTTTACTTTTTAAATGTCTGCTGTAAATTAAGCATTTATAGTTTGTTTTGTATGTGTCATTTTATATGATACATTTGTTTTTAATTGAAACTAATTTGATAACAAATAATTTTGTCTTAAAACACACTTTTTCTTATTCAAGGTAGGAAATATATAAAAAGGGTGCTTGAATTTTGAATATTTTATGTAAAGAAAATTCATAATAAATTTAGTATAGGACAAAAAGCTCTAAGATTATTAATAACACACATTCTCATGAATATTCATTACAAACTAAATATAGCCTTTGTATTCATGATGGGACTTCCTTCAAATTAAAAAAATATATATGTACGTGGAAAGACAAAACAATTTCATTTCATAAAATACCTCATAGTCTTAGCCTACCTATGTAAAAATATATCTCAGATACTTTATGTATAATACTTTCCTATTGATGACTATTCAAAGAAGCTGTGGAGATTCCTTTCTCAAATAAATAATCATTCCTTATTTTTTTATGTAGTCTGAACGTCATACTAGATTTTATTGAAATATGAAATGCCTCAAAATCTAGCCTTAGTTGTTAACACTTCCCATGAAAACATAATAAAAATCAAGCTTTTACTTTATTTGATTTATTACAATTTGAAGCAGTTTTAAATGAAGCAAAAAATATTTCAATTTTTTATTTTATGTAAATAGCAAATTTTGTAATAAACATTTTTTCCTTCCTTATCAACAGTGATTTAAACAAATAGTGAACTAATGCAATTCTTTACCTAGTAAAGTAAGATAAAAACAATAAATGATTAATACTATTACTATTTTAGAATTTACAAATGATGTTATTTGAGCTCTAGAGTTTTATCAAAATTAGAAATTATTATTGTGCTTCCTTCATGCTTTACTAATTTGGGCCTCAGAGAAGTCTAGTAACTTGCCAAAGGCTTCTTGACCTCAAAGAATATGGTGAGATTAGAGTTAAATGATTATTTTGATTACCATTCCAAAAAAAGATGAAAATATATCATACAGTTTGGAATGTTTTTACTGACTCCCTACTAATCTACAAATTTTTCCATTTTGTTGTCAGAGAAAAAAATCTAGTACAAATTGTTGATGACTTTCCTTGACAAATTTTCAGGAAATTAATGTCTTTTATTGTGTAGAGAGGTCTTCAAATATGTGTACAAGCACTAATTTTTTTAAGAAGTTGAAACCTGTCCTATTAACTTCTAGTTACTGCTGTGACAAAATATTACAAAGTTAGTGGCTTAAAAGCAGAAAATTCATTCCCTTATAGTTCTGAAGGTCCGAAGTCCAAAATGATCCTCAAAGTCCACAGATGGAGAGGAATCTTGCCATAAGATGTCCTATATCTGGAGCCTCATCTGTGCCTAATTTAGATGAATTAAATGATGAGATTTGGGAATTTTGAGCACATGAGACATGTATGAGATTTGGATTTGAACTGAGGCTTAATTGGTTGAAAATTGTTAAAACTTTGGAGTAGGGTAAATGTATTTTGCATGTGAGATGGACGTGAATTTTCTGTGATCAAAAGGGGCCTTCTGCTGGGATGACTCAAGGAATCTATGAGTCACACACCTAATCTCTTCAATGGCCCTCTGAGTGATTGAATAATTTGACCTTTTAATCCTTCTGAAGCACAAGTAAAGGTGGTTCAACCAAACCCTTGGCTTTTTCTCAAGAGCCAAACCACTTCCCAACAGTAAGTCTTCAATTTAACATCTTCACATCTGGATAACCTGAGAATTGAGAATTCCCTGTCACCAAGTCCTAGTTTCTTTTTGGTTAGCATTTATTACCTCAATCTAATTGTTTTCTATCACATTTAACTATAAGTAGCAAGAATAAATAAGGCTGCACCTCTAATGCTTTCCTTAGAAATTATCTCAGTTAAATATCAACATTAATCACTTATGAGTTACAATTTTTGTTGGCTTATAACAAAGATACACTTCCCTCCCAGTTCTGATAACAACTTGAACTTTACCTTGGAGGTGAGAACAATGTAACCTAAAAATTTGTGCCCTCTTTTTAATTTGGAATATATATATATATATGTATATATATATATGTATTTGTACTAATATTTCCTTCAAAAATATTTATAATTTCCCTTATGTGTCTCATATTTCTTTCAATCATTTATTATTTTGACATTTCATTATCAAATTTCAAAACCACTTTTATACTTTTGGATATTGATTACACCAGCATCCCACTTCCAGGCAATAGTTTGTTACTGCTATTCTAACACATAACTACATGCCTAAAACACTGCAAATTTAGTCTCTCACAATCCTGGAAGTCAGAAAAATGAGTCTTTCTAGGCTAAAATCAAAAAGTCAGCATGACTCATTCCTTCCAGAATTTGTAGGAGAGAACTTGTTCCTTGCCTCTTCCAACTTCTAGAGTCCACTGAAATCATCTTACTCCCATCTATGCATCTATAGTCAAATCATCTTCTCCTGTTCAGTTAAATCTCTCTCTGCCTCCCATACATAAGGGCATGTGTGACTACATTGGGGGGAGGTTTTTTCCCTAAAGTGAACAATTCCCTTGTGTCAGCAGCTACTTTGTCCTACTTTCTACATATCTGAACGGGTAGTTGTTCTCTTGAAGAAGACTGAAGATGGGGCTTCTGTACCTTGTGAAATGAAAGATCTCCATTGAGAAGTCTGCAATTAGCTTGATGGGTTTTCCTTTGCAAGTTACGTGGTATTTTCTCCTAAGGCTTACATAGGCTTCTCCTTCATATTTGCTTTGGCTAAACTGATGACTATGTTTCTTGGTGATTATCTGTTTGGGATGACTCTCCTACATGTTAGCTAAGCTTCTTGTACCTTGATGTCTAAATCTCTAGCACAACCAAGGAAGTTTTCCTCAAGTATTCTCTCAAATGTTTTTCACTCCTTTGCATTTTCTTCTTTCCTCAAAGATTCTTTCATTTGGCCATTTATTATAATCCTAAAATTACTATAAACTTTGCTCATTCTTCTTAATCCTCTGTTCATTACTTTTGATTGAGTTAATTCCAAAGGGTCATTTTCAAGCTTTGATATTTTTTCTTCTGCCCAGTCTAGTCTATGGCTAAAACTTTCCACAATGTTCTGTGTTTCTTTAAATGAATTTTTCATTTCCAGAAGTTCCATTTGGTTTGTCTTTAATATATCCATCTCTTTAGTGAATCGAATACAAGAAAATAGTACAGAATATCAATGACATGAAAAGTTAATTCTCTGAAAAGATAAAAAACCTATAGATATCCTGCTAGATTAACCAGAAATAGAAGAAAAAGGACCCTACTAAATTCAATCAGAAATGAAAAGGAGATGTTCAACTGATATCACAGAAATACATTCCCACTAAGAAGTGAAAGAAGACAAGAATTTCTAGTGTCACCACTTCTACTCAGCATAGTGTTGGAAGTCCTAGTAAGAGAAATGAAGCAAGAAAAGGAAACTTAGGAAAATAATCAGGAATAAATCAGGAAATAAGAAGTCAAACTATCACTTTTTGCTGATGATATGATCTTATACCTAGAAAACCCCAAACAATCCACCAAGAGATTCCTGGAATTGATCAAATTCAGCAAAGTCTCAGGGTACAAAATCAATGTACTTAAATCAGTAGCATTCCTCTACACCAGGAACAGTCAAGTTGAACATCAAATAAAAGACTCTATTTATAATTGCTACCAACAAAATAAAATACCTAGGAATATACTTAACAGGGAGGTAAAAGTTCTCTGCAAAAGAACTAGGAGACAACAAGAAAATAAATCGTGGAAGAAACAAACAAATGGAAAAACACATCATGCTCATGGATTGGTAGCAGCAACATTCTTAAAATGTCTATACTACCCAAAGTTATTTACAGATTCATGTAATCCCCACCCAAATACCAGCATAATATTCTCAGATCTGGAAAAAAATGATTATATGTTTTGTTTGGAATGAGAAAAGAGCTTGAATATTCAAGGCAATCATACACAAAAGGAACAAATCTTGAGGCATTACATTATTAGACTTAAAACTATACTACAAGGCTATAGTAACCAAAACGGCATGGCATTGGTACAAAAATGGAGACATAAATCTATGTAACAGAATAGGAAAGTCAAATATATAAACATCCACATAAAGCCAAGTGATCATTGACAAAGCAGACAAGAACATATACTGGGAAAAGAATTCCTCTTCAATAAGTGGTGCTGGGAAAATTGAACAGGGACAAGGAGAAGAATGAAACAGTATTCTTATCTTACCACTCACCAAAATTAACTTAACATAAATAAATAACTTAAAAATAAGGCCTTAAGAATTCTAGAAGAAAATGTAGGAAAAACTCTTCTAGATATTGTTCTAGGCAAAGTATTTATTACTAAAACCTAATGTTAATCACAGCAAAAACAAAAATAAATGAATGGGACTTGATTAAATCAAAATGCTTTCATACAGCCAACAGAAATAATCAACAGAACAAATAGAAAACATTCAGAGTGGGTAGAAATATTTGTAATCTATGCATCTAATAAAGGGCTCATAGCCAGAATCTACAAAGAATTCAAGCAAATCAGGAAGAAAACAATATAAAACAACCCCATCAAAAAGTGGGCAAAAGAAGTGAACAATATATTTTTAAAAGAAGATAGAAAAAATGGCCAAGAAAAACGTGAAAAAATGCTATGTTTCCAATCATTATGGAAATGCAAATTAAAACCACAAGAAGGTATCACATCACCCCTCTTAGAATGGCTTTTATTGAAAATGTCCAAGAATAATAAATACTTGCTTGAATGTGGAGAGAAAGGAACACTTCAACATTTTTGATGGGAATGGAAATCTCTGGGGAAACCAGTATGGGGATACCTCCTGTGAACTAAATTAGACCTACCTTTTGATCCAGCAAACATACTCCTGAGCATTTGCCCAAAAGAAAAGAAGTCATTTCATTAAAAAGACACCTGTACTCAGAATGTTTATTGCAGCACAATTCACAATTGCAAAGATGTGGAATCAGCCCAGTGCCAATCCATTTATGAGCAGATTAACAAAATAAAGTATGTATATATACCATAGAATACTGTTCCACCACAAAAAAAAGGATGATTTATACCTTTGGCAACAATTTGGGTGAAATTAGAGACCATTATCTTAATTGATGTATCTAAAGGATGGAAAACAAACACCGCATGTTTCCCTATTAAATTGGAACTAAGTGAAGGACACACATGTGCTTAGAGGGAAGTAAAACTTAACAAAAATCAAGCAGGGCATAGGAAGAAGGAGGGGATGGGTGAAAACCTGTCAAAAGGCTCCACTGAACATTATCCAGGTGACATGGACACTTACACCTATGACTCAAGCATTATTATAATGATTCAAGCAGACAAAAAATATGTACCCTCATAATACTTTAAAATAAAAACCACAAATGCTGTTCAATTGACCTGATTATTTATAGGAAGAGGAAAATCTATTTTAAATGGTTATCAAGGATAAAACAGATTGTCAATGCATCCAGATAAAAAGCCTTCAGGTCTCCAAGAATTTATAAGGAAACAGACAAAATAGGGGGCAAAGCAAGAGGAAGTATGGAATGTCTTGTTTTTCTTATTTTGTTCTTTCGACTGAAGCAGTGGAGTTAGTCAGAGTTTATCCATTGAGGGTTAAAGTTTCAGGACAGGGTATAGTGCCATTATACCCATCCCAGTTATTGGAGACAGTACTAATGCCTTATGAAAGATACTATTTTAATCAGGAAAATAAATAAGAAAAAAAAAAGAAAGAAAGTAGATTATAATTAATCATGGAGATATATATTGTCTAATTAGTTCTATCCTTTTTGAATGACTAGAGATGACTTGGGGAGAACTTTGTGTTGGAAATTAGAATTTATTATATTTAAAATTGTTCTTTTGTTCTTGCGTGCTTGAGAGTTCCCAGATACAGTATGTACCCATTGTTTCTCCCAGTAACTTTGCTAGGCTTAGGTGTAGACAATTAATCATATAGTATCCTGTCTTCCAACGTTTGTCCTATAATCATGCCACAAATTATTCTCTAGAAGAAATTTGGGAGTAGGAAATGTGCAGAGGCTCATTCTTCCACTTTGGGTAAGTTGGCTTATAATGACAGTAACTGTAAAGGCCCACTTTTATTCTTATTCCAGAAATTAGTACGCCTCATAAGGTCATGGGTTTAATCCATAAAGCCAACAACTGATGATTATAAATTAAGATCCGTTTGTCACTGTTTAAAATAATTTTGGTTTACTTCTTTATGCCTAACTTAGAAGTACATCTTAGAGCCAGCAACCATCCAGATGGAGGTAGTTCTTTGGGACTTGACATTATTTTAAAAGTTCACCACAGGCAAATTATAACTGGCACCTCTGTCTTATCAGAGACCAAACATCTGTGAACTTGCTCCAGTTTTGAATCATCTGTAGAACAGTTTCCTATGGCAGCTCCTTGCTGACTTTCTTTCTGGGTGAACTCTGTGAACTATTTATTTTTTTCTATTAAAAACTGTCACATGCATTATATAGACAGTCCCATAATGTTCCTAAAATTTTGCCACTTAAATTTGCGTCAAGTGAGATTAGGTTTTTAATTTAGAAGCATGCCATAGATTTAATTATAGTAACATTAATGTTTGGGGAGTATCCCACATGTAAGTTATATTTTCTTTCCTGTAGTGTCACAACATCTCAACAAACATACATTTATTCTAGTGCCTTAAGAGAATAAATAAACAACCACATATATACACGCATTATATATAAATTAAATACTGTACTTAAATGTCATATTTTAGTAACATCCTTTCTTCTTTTAATATTAGAATATAAAAACGTATTAAAAGTATAAATAAGTTGGCTCAGCGCCTGTGGCTCAACGGGCTAAGGCGCCAGCCACGTACACCTGAGCTGGCAGGTTCGAATCCAGCCTGGGCCCGCCAAACAACAATGATGGCTGCAACCAAAAAATGGCCGGGCGTTGTGGCGGGCGCCTGTAGTCCCAGCTACTTGGGAGGCGGAGGCAAGAGACTCGCT